>WNWK01023775.1:0-30609 GCA_009830355.1 Cherax destructor | reverse complement strand
CGCACATTCTAAAGCCTCAAAACACATTCACAACACAACCCCCTTTTCCAAAAGGTGTTGAGACAAAATTCTGGCGGGAAACAAAACACATTCTTGCCGCCTGTGGACACCGTGGAAGCTTTGGACGTGTTTCCTTAAGCCCTGCTGTCCATGTTCCCTATCAGTAAAACGGTCCGGGTGTTAGGGGACCGGTGTGGGTCGCACCGGGGGACAAAACTGACCTAATTTGCACAAATGCTCTTAAAAGGGGCTTTCTATATAGTATGCCTGATGTCAGCTAGGCCTGTAACCTTGTCATGCTTACCTTTGATATACCTTTGAAGAGTTTGGGGGTATCTCCTTTTTGAGCCCGGCCATGGGCCAGGCTCGCGGTCTTGCCTGGTAACCAGGCTGTTGCTGCTGGGGGCCCCCGGCCCCCTATCCATCACAGCCTGGTTGATCTGGCACCTGGTAAATATTTCCCCAGTTTCCTTTAAAATCACGGGTTTCCCAGCCGTTTTTCGGATATCTTCTGGTAAATGTTGAATGTCGGGACCCCGGATTTAATACAGTGCTCCCGTTTTCCCCACCCCCCCTGTCCTCACTGGGTTTTTTTTCCCTTTTCCCTTCCCCCACCAGTATGTTGTTATGGATGTGATTTTGGACCAGGCCCTAAAGTACTTTCCATGTATATATTATCATTTCCCCTCCCCCCTTCAATGAGTACATGTTCAAGATTTGAAGGCGTTCCCAAAAATTTAGATGTTTCAATGGCTAAATGGAGCCGTAAACGATCTCTGGATTTTTCCCCAGCTCTGCTATTTCTCCTCCTGAACGGGGCCGTCGCCGGGCGTATTCTAAGTGGGGCATGCGATTTGAATAGTGTCCCATCGGCTTTTTTTCCTTTTTTTAAAAAGTTCTAATCCCCACCCGTCATCCCGGCTGTTGGTCTTTGTTTTTTATGGTCTTTAAACGACAGATCGGACATTTTTCCCCCCCCACCATATACCAAAGGTTTCGGATTATTACCCCCTTTGGGGGCCCACCTTTGGGGGGCCCGGCCCCCTTCCCACCCAAGGGGTTGCCCCTGGTGAAGATATTTCCCCAGTTTCCTCTTAAAGGCTTCTACACGGGTTTCCCAGGTGTTTGGATATCTTCTGGTAAGATGTTGAATAGTCGGGGAGGATGTTAATACAGTCCCCCCTTTTTCCCCCCACCCCCCTGCTCCTCACGGGTTTTTATTTTCTTTCCCCCCATCTTTTACCCAGTTTTTTATGGCGTGTGAGTTTGGACCAAAATTTTCAATATTTATCATTATCTCTCTCTCCCTCCCCCCAAGAGAATGTTCAAGACTTGAAGGGTTCCCAATAATTTAGATGTTTCAATGGCCAATGTGAGCCGTAAACGATCTCGGATTTTTCCAGCTCTCTATTTCTCCCCCTGAACGGGCCGTCAGCCGGCAGTATTCAAAGGGGGGGCACTGCAAATAGTGTCACCATAGGCATTATTTCCTTGTTTTGAAAGTTCTAAACCCCCCCCGTCATTTTCCCGGCTTTGTGATCTTTGTCTTGTTATGTCTTTAAACGACAGTTTTACGTGTTCTTTCGTTCTATTGGTCCCCCTCTTGCGTTTTGTATATAGTGTTCCTTTTGGTTCTTTTTTTTTCCATATCTAACAGCTAAACTTATCACCATTGAACGTCTTTGTTCTCCTCCCATTGGAAGACCTTTATGTTCCCCCGTTTTTTTGTGTCCTCTACCGTAGTGACTTTCATGCTTATTTTAGGGCATCTGCAAAAATGATACAAAAGTGTGCTGGGTGTTTTTCTATGTCTGCTATGAGGATGAGAAACAGCAGGGTCCCGGACAGTGCCTTGGGGGCACTGACCCCTCCTGATGCTGGATCTTTTCCCTTTTTCCCACTACTTTTTTTTTTCTTTGTGTTGGGAATCAAAAAAAACCATCTGCCTACCTTCCCTTGCCTGGCCCCCCTTTTGTGGTATACTCCATGATCGCATTTTTCAAACGCCTTTCAAAATCTGTGTAAACTCTGCGTTTTTTTCGTCCCCCCAAAGCCTCCGTAATTCTGTCAAAGGTTCCCGCTGTGACAGGCATGATCGACCCCCTCTAAAGCCATGCTGGTTCGGGGTTTTGTTGGTTTGTGGTCCGAACTTTTAATCTGCCGTTTATCACTCTTTCAAAGATTTTTATAAAGTGAGAAGTGAGGGGTCTGGTCTTTTTTTTATTCTCTACCCCCCCTTTTGCAAAGGGTTGTCTGCACTCTTTAAGGCCTCTGGAATTTCACCTAGATCAACTCTTTCTCCACAGAAATAAGGGCTCTTCTAAGGGTACTTTCGCTTTATAAATAAAGTTCCATGAATCGGCAGGTGCTGAGTGGTGGGCATGTTCCCCTTTTTTTCGAAATCTAGGGTTTTTACTAATGTCGGTTAGGTGGTCTCCCAGCCTTTGGTGGGTGAAAATTTCTGCATTTTCTCCTTTGTCATTTGGGGGGTTCTGAACACTGCTCATACTGTTTTTTTAGCATTTCCTCATTTCCTGTTCATCGTCCTATCGAATCTCCTCTCAATAATGGTCAATTTACAGGTAGTTCTTATTTGGGTTTTGCATGGGGGGAAAATTTTGGGTTTCTTGCAATATCCAGGGCTCTTTTTCCTTTGTACTTTTTTGTCAGGTATGACATCTTAAGTTTGTGCTCTAATTCCGTGATCTTTTGGGTTTAAAAGGATTCTCCTCTGTTGCAACATAACTGTGTTTTTAGAAATTCAGTAACCCGTTTTTTCTCCACCATCTCCTACGCCCCCTCTCTATATCGTCTTCTTCGGGTTTCCCAATGGTCGTGTTTCATACATCCCTGTAGAAATATTATTATTATTATTTAGGATATAGATTATTCTGTTAGGGGCTTCTGTGTATTTCACAATTCAACCTCTGTCTGCAGTTTGTACATGCACAAATTTTGCGTATGTTTATCTGAGCATCCACACAGTCAGGGAATTAATTGGATTACTGGGCATATCATTAGTAATATTAATGTATTTATACGATATTGATATACGATATTAATATGCCATTCTTTTTTTATTCTATGTTTTATATTAACTTGGAGGTCATGTTAATTCCAGAGTGACATGATTTAATATTTAGCTTGAATTAGCTTGTACTGTCAGTAATATGTTCTCTAGACTACTCTCTAAGCTCACCCTTTTTGGGGCCCCCCTGACCGTTACTCTGTCACTTGACTTACTTGAAAGGGCCCCCCGGCTGGGGCCCTAGGCCCAAGGGGGCCCAAACAGTTCGATTAAGTCAGGTTTGAGGGCGGCGTGGATCACTGCTACCATACCACGTAGTGTATCCTGCTACCATTCCCCCTTAGTGTATCACTGTTACCATACCATTTGTGTATCCTTTTCCATACCACTTAGTGTATCCTGTTACCATACCGTAGTTAAAACCTGCCATACCACGTAGTGTATCACTGCTACCATACCAAATGTATCACTGTTCCATACCAAGTATTGTATCCTGTTCCATACCAAGTATTGTATCACTGTTGCCATACCAAGTATTGTATCACTGCTACCATACCAAGTATTTTTATCACTGCTACCATACCAAGTATTGTATCACTGCTACCATACCAAGTATTTATCCTGCTACCACCAGTATTTTTATCACTGCTCCATACCAAGTATTGTATCACTGCTACCATACCAAGTATTGTATCACTGCTACCATGAATGTGTCACTGCTGCAACCAAATATTGTATCCCGCTCCATGCCAGGTATCCTGCTGCCATCCAAATGTTGAATCTGTTTCTCCATCCAAAAGTTGTATCACTGCTGCCATGCCAAATATTTTCATCTAATACCAAGGGGTTTTATCATCTCCATCCAAATTTTATCCTTTCTCCATCCAGTATGCTGCTGCCATCCAAGGGGTTGTTCATCACCATACCAAGGGAAATTTTATCCTTAAACCTAAATGTATTGTTTTGCTATACCAAGTATTGTATCCTGCTGCCATACCAAGTATTTATCACTGCTACCATACCAAGTGTTATCCTGCTACCATACCAAGTATTGTATCACTGCTGCACTCATCCAAGTTTGTATCACTGTAATATCCAAGTTTGTATCCCCCTTCTCCATACCAAGTATTGTATCCCCTGCTACCATACCACTTGGTGTATCCTGCTACCATACCAAGTTTGTATCAAAGCTACCATACCAAGTATTGTATCACTGCTACCATACCAAGTATTGTATCACTTTTTTTACCATACCAAGTTGTATCACTGCTACCATACCAAGTGTTTTTATCACTGCTACCATACCAAATGTTTCACTGTACCATCCAAATTGTATCCTTTATCATACCAAATTTGTAAACCTTTTTGCCATACCAAGTATTGTATCACTGCTTTTCTATACCAAGTATTGTATGCATCTACCATACCAAGTATTTATCACTGCTTTTCCATACCAAGTTTTATCCTGCTACCATACCAGAGTATTGTATCACTGCTACCATACCGTGTTTATCCTGCTACCATACCACTTAGTGTATCACTTTCTGCCATGCCAAGTGTTTAAAATGCCACCATACCAAGTATTGTATCACTGCTCCATCCAAGTGTTGTATCCCTGCTCCATGCCAAGTATTGTATCCTCTTGCCATACCAGAGTATTGTATCACTGCTGCCATACCAAGTATTGTATCACTGCTACCATCCCAAAAATTGTATCACTGCTTTTTTCCCTACCAAGTGTGTATCACTGCTACCATACCAAGTTTGTATCACTGCTCCATACCAAAATATTGTATCACTGCTACCATACCATAGTGTATCCCCTGCTGCCATCCAGGTTTGTATCACTGCTCCATGCCAGTGTTGTATCACATGCCAGGTAAATTTTATCCCGCTGCCATACCAAGTGTTGTATCACTGCTCCATGCCAAATGTTGTATCCTTCTTTTCCCCTCCCAAATTTGTATCACTCTTTCCATACCAAGTATTGTATCCCCTGCTACCATACCACTTAGTGTATCACTGCTACCATACCAAGGGGTTTATCCAAATGCCCCTACCAAATTGTTTTCCTGCTGCCATACCAGAGTATTGATCCTGCTCCATACCAAAATTTTTATCACTGCCTACCAGAAATATTTTTATCCTGCTACCATACCAAATAGATCACTGCCCCCATACCAAGTATTTATCACTGCTACCTCCAAGTATTGTATCACTGCTACCATACATTCACCGGGAACTGAAGCTCATCAATAAATCTTTTATTACCATCGACACCTCTAGAAGCCTAAAGGAAAACTTTGACGTTAAAGTTATACAAGTGGAAATATATGCACTAGGAACGGGGTATAGTTATAGAGCCATTGAAATATTTTCCAGTCTCCCGGATAGTAGGAAGCAGGAAAGTATTGAAAGTAAAGTTGTGACGTCCAAGTTCCTATGGAGGGTATTCCGGGATCAACGCCCCCCCGGTCCGGTCCATGACCAGACCTCCCCGTGGATAGAGCCTGATCAATGGGGTGTTACTGCTGGCGGCGCGTAGGGCCAGCGTACGAACCACAGCCCGGCTGATCCGGTACTGACTTTAGGTATCTGCTCAGCTCCCTCTTGAAGACAACCAGGGGCCTATTGGTAATTTCCCTTATGGCTGGTGGGAGGCTGTTGAATAGTCTTGGGCCTCGGACACTTATCGTGTTTTCTCTTAATGTACCAGTGGCGCCCCTACTTTTCATTGGGTGCACGTTGCATCGCCTGCCAAGTCTTTTGCTTTCGTAGGGAGTGATTTCTGTGTGCAGATTAAGGACCAGTCCCTCTAGAATTTTCCTACACAGTTTCACAAGAAGGTATTATCTGAAAAGGCCAGCAACAATTAATACCGGTCGATACTAAGAAGCGGTGCCAGGAGCTAACCCTCGGCCCCAACAAGGACAAATTAGTGAGTATACACACGAACAGGAGAGGAGGTGGGAACGATCCCCAGGACCCCGGGATGGGCCGCAGGCGGATCATGTGACTAGCAGTGACTCCCACTAGCCATCTGTCTACCCTCTCTCTCTGTCCTCTCCTCCCCAGTGAATCTCCAGCCTCCATCAACAATCCTACTACCTTCCTTCTAGCCTCCTTCTCCAGACTCCATCAACAATCCTACTACCTTCCTTCTATCCTCCCTTCTCCAGCCTCCATCAACAATCCTACTACCTTCCTTCTATCATCCCTTCTCCAGACTCCATCATCAACACTCCTACTACCTTCTAACATAGAAAACACCAGCTAGGATGTGCCCCGTACCTCCTACCTGGAAGTCCACCTGAGAAGGGCTCCGGGGGTCAAAGCCCCGCGGCCCAGTCTTTGACCAGGCCTCAAATATTCTATCTTTCTTCTTTGTTTCCCGTAAGAATTCAATGATAAACATTTCCATGTCTATATTAATTAACATTTCATTAACACTCATTCAAATACGCCACTACCACACCCGCCCATTCTTCGCCCACACACACTCACCTTCCCCACTCACACAACTCCCACGCATATATACCAACACCCTTATGCCGCCCACATACATTAACCCATCACACACCCCTACCCCCACCAAGGCGCCCACATATATTCAATTACCATGCCTGTATGCCCACACACACTCAACTAACATGCCCACGCCCACAACCCGTCCTCCGCTCATCCCATTCCCACACCTACCATGGCCTTTAACCCCTTCTGTCAAAACCAACTGTTGTTGTTTTCAGTACATTCTGTGACCGAAATTTTGGCACTGCACTTACTGCTGGCCCTGAACTTACTGCTGGCACTGCACTTCCTGCTGGCAATGCACTTAATGAAAGAAATATCGATCTGATTCACGAAGATTAACGAGATTAGTTAAAAATCTGGGGCACTAAAATAGCAGCACACAGCTTTGGGAGAGCACGAACCATGTTAGACTGTGGTAAAGAATGATTGATAAACAGCAGAGCAGGAAGTGTACATACTGCTGTCTCTGTTGAAGGTCTCCACTCACCAGTTCTCACCAATACTTTCCACAACGTGATTTACATATCCTTTCCATAACATGATTTACCTGGCCTTTCCATAACACGATTTACCTGGCCTTTCTATAACACGATTTACCTGGCCTTTCCATAACACGATTTACCTGGCCTTTCCATAACACGATTTACCTGGCCTTTCCATAACATGATTTACCTGGCCTTTCCATAACACGATTTACCTGGCCTTTCCATAACACGATTTACCTGGCCTTTCCATAACTCAATTTATCTATCCTTTCCATAACACGATTTATCTATCCTTTCCATAACATGATTTATTTATCGTTTCCGTAACATGATTTGCCTATCCTTTCCATAAGATGATTTACCTATCCTTTCCACAACATGACTTGCCTATCCCTTCCACAACATGACTTGCCTATCCCTTCCACAACATGATTTACCTATCCCACAACATGGCCTGCCCATCTCACAATATGCTTTACCAACAAAGCGGAATCTACCTTCACATGCTATCTAGGTATTACAGTTTGAAGGATTTTTGGCGCTTACTACTGACATTACGCTTCCTACCGACAATACCTGCCCTCAGACCCGGCTGTGAGGGTAGTAGTAATCTCCAAACAGGTTACGGGTATGTAACGGGTAACGCACTATATTTGATGATATTACCTCGGCTGCCGCTGCGCCTACAGAAGCGAAGAGACTGTTGCTTGAACTGTGGTTATTTGAATACATAAGAAAGGTAAAGATTAGGCTGACACTGACACCAGAAGAGAGGGACAGGGAGAGGAGACCACATCATGACATACAAAATACTTAGTGAACTGAACAGGCTGTTCGAGGTGCGAGGAGCAGTCAGGGAACATAGTAGGTAAGTTTTGTCAGGAAACAGTACAAGTGTTTCCTGACGCGGGTCTTAGTCATATGATGACCCGCAACTGGAGCTTTTGACCATCTGACCGAGGCCTTCCCCTGGCTTACCCCCTCCACCCCTTTAAAAATTATGGAATAAGAGTATTCAGTTTTAGAACCACAGGGACGTTTTTACACTCACATTTCGAGAAGAGGAACGAACTAGACCAAGAGGAACGCACTAGACCAAGAGGAACGCACTAGACCAAGAGGAACGCACTAGACCAAGAGGAACGAACTAGACCAAGAGGAACGAACTAGACCAAGAGGAACGAACTAGACCAAGAGGAACGCACTAGACCAAGAGGAACGCACTAGACCAAGAGGAACGCACTAGACCAAGAGGAACGCACTAGACCAAGAGGAACAATATCAAATATCAAGAGAAGGTATGTTAGGGTCGTGGTCACTGTGAAAACAGTGAAAACAGCTTCAAAATTAATCTAGACGTAGATAAAAATTTATAAGACAGAGGAACAGGGAGAGTGAGTTAGGGACGGACACCCCCACACACTATTCCCATACCAAGAGAGACGGATGTGATGTAAATGGTCTGGAATAGCGACAAGTTGAAGAATGAGAATCTTGTGCAACATTTCGGAATATTTACTGAGGAAACGTTTCGCCAGCCAGTGGCTTCTTCAGTCCAATACAGAGAAGAACGGTGGAAGAAGAGTTTGAGGTAATCAGTCCCTCAGCCTGTAGTTGATGTGTTCAGTCCATCAATCTTGAGAAAAGACTGATGGAATCAACACATCGACTCCAGGTTGAGGGACTGATTACATCAAACTCCCCATCTTCCACCGTTCTTCTCTATTGGACTGTAGAAGCCACTGGCTGGCGAAACGTTTCCTCAATAAATATTCCCAAATGTTGTATAAATATCTCTTCACCACGAGAGATACACAACGTTCAGAATTCTACGTTCTCTATTTCGACCTCGACCACCTCGTTGCCAAAGCATCACGACCGACAATCCTGATGTGCTTAATAGTGGTTAGATATGGCGTTTCACGCGTTTATATAACCTAATCGAACCCTACCTAATCTAAATTCCAAATAGAGAAAATAGCATTTGAAGAATAACAAAACAAATCGTCGCGAAACTGACGTTGACCAGGACGTCAAACAAATAACGTTGAGCAGCACGTCAAACAAATAACGTTGAGCAGCACGTCAAACAAATAACGTTGAGCAGCACGTCAAACAATTGACGTAGTTAACTGGGAATGTATTAGGCAAAGAGGAACAAGTGACGGGGGAGAGAGAGTTGCGGGAGACCTTGCCCCGTGCCCGGCTTGTGCACCATATTACCAGGGAGACAGCCCTCAAACTGACAATAATGACTGGCTTCCTGCTGCTTGTCACCCTGTTGTAGCCGCAGCACCTGCCGCAGCCACAGCACCTGCCGCAGCTACAGCACCTGCCGCAGCCACAGCACCTGCCGCAGCCACAGCACCTGCTGCAGCTACAGCACCTGCCACAGCACAAGCCACAGCACAAGCCCATGGAAATAAGTCACTGACTTTTTTTTGGGTTATCCTAGGTAATTTACACACATGTTACTATGATAATTTGTGTAACTGCATCTGTGTGTACTCGCACCTAAATAAACTTACCACATAGTGGAGACCAGTCCTGGAATATGTGGCAATAGTGGGGAGCTAAACACAATGAATCACAATCACGCAAACAAAGGTATGGCTGCCTGAACTGGCGACCATTTATGAATATTATTTGTAACCGAGCGAAATAAGAGAAACAGCAACAGCCTAACTGAACAAGAAGACAACAAGAAAACGTGATCTTAGGCCGGACTGCGAGGCTAGAAGTGGGCAGTGGCTGATATAGATGCTAAAACATGGACCTGATGCAGGCGGTGATGTGTTGTGGGGTGATACAAGGTGATATGGGCTTGGTAATGTGTTGTGGGGTGATACAAGGTGATATGGGCTTGGCGATAACCTGGAAAAGTGGTGTAGGGGTGATATAAGGGTGTGTGGGCGAGGTAAGTACCACGCCCATGAGTCTTGACAATTCCCGTTCTAAACTCTTCACCATACCTCTCTCTAGGACCACTACCATCTAGACAACCACAACAACTATCTAGAACAACCACAACCATCTAGGTCAACCAGTCACCACCGCAACCAGAACAAGCATCTAGGTTCACCACAGCAACCACCAGTCTCAACCTCAGGTTTTCCATTACAGTAATTACATTGCTCCTGCGGGAAGCACAAGTTGATGGCCACTTTTATCTATGCGTGTGCACGCGTTTATGAACGTTCGCCTGTGTGTGTACACATTTGTGCGTGTGTACTCTCAAAATTGTGTTCACGGGAAGCCAATACTACGCTTCTCAACCCCCCGCCTCTTAGTAACAAATGAAGATCTACCACTACTTCACTTCCTTCTTTCTTCCTCTCTCACTCCTATATATACTGGCTCCCTCACCTTCATGTGTTAGTGTGACTTGTAAATGGTTCAAGTAGGCCCGAAACGTCGTCATAAGCTTCTGTCTCTCCTATGTGAGGGTTATTTATGTAATTTTTAACTGTTGGACCTTGTATTTCGCATCCTAGCACTTGTGCTGCCATCTTGTGGGTCTAGTTTAATTTAGAGCTAGGTGCACCAGACGCCATTTCGTTCTCAGCAGCACCCAGACGTTACTCCCAAATCTGCAGCAAGCCTTCGGTCTGGCGTGGGCCTAGCACCAACACACTGCCTGTACCATATATCTAAATACAGTAATTATTAAAACCATAATTTTTAAAGGGGGCGGACGGGTAAGCCAGGGGAAGGCCTCGGTCAGATGACCAAAAAGCTCCAGTGGTGGGTCATCATATGACTAAAACCCGCGTCAGGAAACACTTGTCCTGTTTCCTGACCTAACCTAACCTACCTAAATATAGCTAAGGCTCGCCTCCAAAAACTTGTATTATTATTATTATTATTATTATTATTATTATTATTATTATTATTATTATTATTACACTAGGCCAGGCTTGCTTGGTGCTTGCCTGGCCTAGTCTAATAATAACTCTGATCAGAATCTAACGAAATCTAGATGAAACTTAGTCGCCTTTTTAAAGGAAACTGGACCACCACCTGCTCTAGGTACTAGATCAACTAGACTGTGATGCCTGTAAGACTGTAAGGCCCCCTAGCCGGCTTGACCAGCCAATTTGGCCTCAGACGAGACTGGGATACAAGAATTGTACTCACTGTTATCACCACCACCATCACTGGAAACTTATTAAGCTTAAATGTGAGAAATTAAATACTGAAGATGTGGACACCTGGAGAGTAGCTAGACTGCTGTAACAACAAAGCTGTGATAACTAGCAAGTAATCTCTCTCGTAGGCTGTCATACGCACACTAACAGCAAGAATTTATCACGAGATGGAATATTCTTGACACCACCACTTGTGGCTATACCCCCCTGCTGTCCTCACAGTCACCGTGTCCTCCTTCCTACCATCTCCCCCTCCTCCTCCTCCTCCACCGCCTCCTCCTCCATCTATTACTCTTCCGGCTGCAGCTGCTGCTCTTCTGTTGCTTCCAGTGCAGGTGCTTCTGCTGCTGTCTATGATAATCTTCTATTGACACTTCTGCCTGTTTATTTTGCTGCTGCTGTTGTTGGTATTACTGTTGTTCTTGTTGCTGCTGCTGCTGCTGTTGTTGTTGTAAGGCATCCAAAAGACTGTCATCTTTGATATACCTTTTCTAGATCTTTCAAACCATGAAGACGCGGTTCCTTTAAAAACAAACTATATCAAGTGCGTTATATAATTATTGACGTAAATTGCAGATGTGTTGGAACGATTAACAGTTAGGAAAATGAATAGAGCGAGAGAGAGAGAGAGAGAGAGAGAGGAGAGAGAGGAAAGAGAGAGAGAGAGAGAGAGAGAGAGAGAGAGAGAGAGGAAGAGGAAGAGAGGAGAGAGAGAGAGAGAGAGAGAGAGAGAGAGAGAGAGAGAGAGGAAGAGGGAGGGAAAGAGAGAGAGAGGGAGGGAAAGAGAGAGAGAGGAAGAGGGAGGGAGGGAAAGAGGGAGGTAAGGTACCACAGTTGAAATTTAAATGTGATGAATAAGAAGCAAAGGACTGAGTTTTGGAAGCAAGACAGCCACAGTGTTTTGCAAGTTTACCTCACCTGGCAGTTGTACAGTAACAGTCGCTTATTAGGAACGCAGGTACGAGTTAGAAGGTCTGTAGTAGCCACCGTAAAGCAAGTCGCTAATAAAGAAACAATCAAACAGCAAGAAAGGAAAACAGAGACATGAAGGTTAGTTAAGTACGCGTATATTCCCACAACTAATATTAACAGTACTGACAGTGAGTTGAGTAAAAGAGCAGTGCAGGGAAGTACCTTATTAATAAGTGGGAGAAAAAGTGAGTTCACACGGCCGGGCTCCGAGAGTAGTGAAACTCTCGAAACTCTTCAAAGGTATATGCAAGGTACTCACTGCAACTGACATTTTAATTCAGAAGAAAGAGACCAGTATGCATAATCAGTCATAGCAAGTGAGAGACTGACTCCAGACCAGCGGTGAAGGTACTATTTAAATTCGTCTGGAATCATCACCTCACCCTGAATGGTTGACTTTTAAAACTTGCATCCATATACGGTACACCTGGGGGTCAATATAACTGCCCAGCCATAACTGCCGGCTGTTTAGAAGAGGTGCAAGAAGTGATTGTGTGATGTAAACAATAAAATGTAAGACACTGGATGCACGCTACACGACTGTACAACTGTACAGGAGTGTGATGCACACTAGAGTCTGCATCACACTCCTGCAAGGCCGTGCACTCCATCCCATTACCAATAAAAGAAGGCAGCGCGCCTGATGGTTGTTAAAAGGATGTTTTCAGGGGTGGATGTGGTTAGATCCCACACGGAGCCTCCTGGTGGATAAAAAAATCTGATCAACCAGGCTGTTACACCGAGAAAGGTACACGATAACCTGGCCTAGCTGGACCTGTCACTCCAGCAGAGCCTTCATCACTAACAAGACTGTTGCCTCACCGTGAAGGAGTAAAGGACTCTCAGAACTCATCAAATATAACTCGACTCACGAAATCGTAATGACACGATTGCAAACAAACCACATACCACGGGTGGGGCTCGAACCCGGGGCTCTGGTGGTCTGGTGGCTAAAGCTCTCGCTTCACACGGCGAGGGCCTAGGTTCGATTCCCAGCCAGGGCAGAAACATTGGGCGTGTTTCTTTACACCTGTTGTCTATGTTCCCCATCAGTAAAATGGGTACCTGGGTGTTAGTCGACTGGTGTGAGTCGCATCCTGGGACACTGACCTAATCTGCCCGAAATGCTCAGCATAACATGGGACTTTCTATATAGTAGTATGTCACTGATGTCAGCTAGGCCTGTATACCATGTACATGTACTTGTAGTAAATAAAGATATTATTATTATTATTATTATCTATTATTATTATTATTATTATTATTATAGAGAGTCTCAGAACTCCAGACCGTCGCGTAAGCCACTGGGCCAGCTAGCTTCAATAAGATTCATCCAACTACCTAGTTGGATGAAGTCTTCAACTTCTAATTGTGACCCCTTGTTTCTGTGTCCCTTCTCTGGAACATCTTGTCTCTGTCCACCTTATCTATTCCTCGCAGTATTTTATATGTCGTTATCATGTCTCCCCTAACTCTCCTGTCCTCTAGTGTCGTCAGGCCGATTTCCCTTAACCTTTCTTCGTAGGACAATCCCCTTAGCTCTGGGACTAGTCTTGTTGCAAACCTCTGCACTTTCTCTAATTTCTTGACGTGCTTGACCAGGTGTGGGTTCCAAACTGGTGCTGTATACTCCAGTATGGGCCTGACGTATATGGTGTACAGAGTCTTGAATGATTCCTTAGTGAGGTATTGGAACGCTATTCTTAGGTTTGCCAACCGCCCGTATGCTGCAGCAGTTATCTGATTGATGTGTGCCTCAGGAGATGTGCTCGGTATTATACTCACCCCAAGATCTTTTTCCTTGAGTGAGGTTTGCAGTCTTTGGCCACCTAGACTATACTCTGTCTGCGGTCTTCTTTGCCCTTCCCCGATCTTCATGACTTTACATTTGGCAGGGTTAAATTCAAGAAGCCAGTTACTGGACCAGGCTTGTAGCCTGTCCAGGTCTCTTTGTAGTCCTGCCTGATCCTCGAATGATTTAATTCTTCTCATTAACTTCACATCATCTGTAAACAGGGACACTTCTGAGTCTATCCCTTCCGTTATGTCATTCACATATACCAAAAACAGCACAGGTCCTAGGACTGACCCTTGTGGAACCCACTCGTCACAGGTGCCCACTCTGACATCTCGTCACGTACCATGACTCGTTGTTGCCTCCCTGTCAGATATTCTCTGATCCATTGCAGTGCCTTTCCCGTTACGTGTGCTTGATCCTCTAGCTTTTGCATTAACCTCTTGTGAGGAACTGTGTCGAACGCCTTCTTGCAGTGTATGTGTGTGTGTGTATGTGTGTGTGTGTGTGTGTGTGTGTGTGTGTGTGTGTGTGTGTGTGTGTGTGTGTGTGTGTGTGACACTCCATACAACATACAAGAGTACGCCATGGAAGGTTAGAAAAATAAAGAGGCGATTCCAAATTGAAAGGGAGAGCCCAGGAGCTTAAGTTCAACTCCCACAACACAACGAGGGTGAGCAGAGACACTTATGCACACTCAGCCTTCCCTCCAACTCTCCCTCCTCCACACCCTCCCTAATCTACCCCCTCCCTCCCCCACCCCACTCCACCTCCAATCCCTCCCACCTCCAACCCCCTCCCATCTGCTGGCTGGTCTACACACTCACTATAATACGTACAAACATTCATAAACACGAACTGTCTTACTCTGCCACACGTAAACACACACACACACACACACACAAGCGGCCCAGTCCCAGACCAGATCTAGGTTGATGGCTTGGTCAACAAGGCTGTTGGAGCTAGCAGAACGCAGTCCAGTGTAGGCACTATAAACCCCGGCTGGTCAGGACCTAACTTGAGGAACTTGTCAAGTTCACTCTTGAAAACAGCCAGAGCTCTGTTATTAACATGTTTATTATTAAGGAGTCTGTTAAGGGGTCTGTCATTAATGGGTCTATTAATGGGTTTATTATTAATTGGTCTGTTTTAATGGGTTTATTAATTGGTCTGTTATTAATGGGTTTATTAACTGGTTTATTAATTGGTCTGTTATTAATGGGTATATTAATTGGTCTGTTATTAATGGGTATATTAATTGGTCTGTTATTAATGGGTTTGCTATTAACTGGTCTGTTATTAATTGGTCTTATTAAAGGGAATTATCAATATACCTTTAACCGTTTTCATGATGGTGCTTGCGTCTTTCAGCTTGCAGCCAGGAGGCTGTCTTCCTGTTGACAGCTGATCGGCTGTCAACAAGACATGATCTTGGAGCGGGTCGCAGCTACTCGACCCCAGGAATCACCCTCACTCAACCATCAGAACCAGGAGCAGCCACACGACCCCAGGAATCACCCTCACTCAACCATCAAAACCAGGAACAACCACTCCACGTCAGGAATCACCCTCACTCAACCATCAGAACCAGAAGCCACACGACCTCAGAAATCACCCTCACTCAACCATCAGAACCAGGAGCAGCCATACGACCCCAGGAATCACCCTCACTCAACCATCAAAACCAGGAACAACCACTCCACGTCAGGAATTACCCTCACTCAACCATCAGAACCAGAAGCCACACGACCCCAGAAATCACCCTCACTCAACCATCAAAACCAGGAGAAGCCACACGACCCCAGGAATCACCCTCACTCAACCATCAAAACCAGGAACAACCACACCACGTCAGGAATCACCCTCACTCAACCATCAGAACCAGAAGCCACACGACCCCAGGAATCACCCTCACTCAACCATCAGAACCAGGAGAAGCCACACGACCCCAGGAATCACCCTCACTCAACCATCAAAACCAGGAACAACCACTCCACGTCAGGAATCACCCTCACTCAACCATCAGAACCAGAAGCCACACGACCTCAGAAATCACCCTCACTCAACCATCAGAACCAGGAGCAGCCATACGACCCCAGGAATCACCCTCACTCAACCATCAAAACCAGGAACAACCACTCCACGTCAGGAATCACCCTCACTCAACCATCAAAACCAGGAACAACCACTCCACGTCAGGAATCACCCTCACTCAACCATCAGAACCAGAAGCCACACGACCCCAGAAATCACCCTCACTCAACCATCAGAACCAGGAGCAGCCACACGACCCCAGGAATCACCCTCACTCAACCATCAGAACCAGGAGCAGCCATACGACCCCAGAAATCACCCTCACTCAACCATCAGAACCAGGAACAACCACTCCACGTCAGGAATCCCCCTCACTCAACCATGAGAACCAGAAGCCACACGACCCCAGAAATCACCCTCACTCAACCATCAAAACCAGGAACAACCACTCCACGTCAGGAATCACCCTCACTCAACCATGAGAACCAGAAGCCACACGACCCCAGGAATCACCCTCACTCAACCATCAGAACCAGGAGCAGCCATACGACCCCTTCCCCGGCAAACAATCGAGGTACCTTCCCAGGCAATGCAGCTAGCCTCAATGAACCACCTTGCTTGCTCCAGCCAAACATGACCTATTACAAGATACTTTATGTTAGGATTCACTCGCTGCGTGACGACCCGTCCTCCTCCCGGCCTCGCTGGGGCTTGAGACCATCTTCCCTCCGGCCGTGACGAAATATCTCTCACCATTTTCAGCCATTGCCAGGGCAATTGTATAAATCTGCGGGTATTGTGCGCCACGTCTGAATAATGGAGAGGGTGGGAGG
Organism: Cherax destructor; assembly: GCA_009830355.1. Classification (NCBI taxonomy): domain Eukaryota; kingdom Metazoa; phylum Arthropoda; class Malacostraca; order Decapoda; family Parastacidae; genus Cherax; species Cherax destructor. The sequence goes on along the minus strand of WNWK01023775.1, from coordinate 13,783 downwards.
GAAGGAGAGGATTGAAGGGAAGGAAAGGTAGGAAGAGGAGGGATTGGAAGCGAAGAAAAAGAGATGGAAGGGAAAAAGGAACGGTGGGACAAAGAGTAGAGACGAAGGAAATGGGGAGTAGGAAGGAGAAAATTGAGGATAATTAGCGAGAGATTTTGAAAATGTCTGAGGTATGAGTGATCTCCGAGACATGACCTGTCTCCCTCGTTCACTCTTCTTTTCCTAGATCCTCCACTTCCACTCCTTCACCCCCACTCTTCCTTCTACATACCTAACTCTTCCCCCTCTCCTTATTCCTTTCCCTTCCATTCCTCCATCCTTCACTCTACCTCCATTCCGCACTCATAATCTCACTCCATCCCTCATTTCTTTCCATCCACTCATCTATTTCACTCCATCATTCACTTCAATCTCCCGAATAAACTAATCCAAGATTAGTGTTGGTGAGAGAAAAGTCGAACCACTGAAATCGGTCACAAACCATTTGGTCTCGCTGCTGACCGGTCTACAATGGAAGACCACTGGGTCACTCGCCTGTGTTCCTCCTAATTATGAGGCTGCAGGCGCCGCAAATATAACACTATTCCACGAATGATCACATTCAATTATATGGAAATTCAATTAAAGTGCGAAGCTCAGGTCCCTCCCAGAGGAAAAGACGCCTGGGCGGAGGCTCGTATTCCTAAGGAATGGAGCTAATAAGCTCCGGTGCTCCTCTCATAAAGTAAACAATGCCAGAAGAACGAGATATGTGGCCACACGGCACCCCTGCCCACGACACGACACCCGTGTTCAGAACACGGTACCTATACGTAGGTAATTTTGACATGTATACCTGGAGAGGGTTCCGGGGGTCAACGCCCCCGCGGCCCGGTCCATGACCAGGCTTCACGGTGGATCAGAGCCTGTTCAACCAGGCTATTACTGCCAGCAGCACGCAAACCAGCATACGAACCACACCCCGGCTGGTCAGGAACTGACTTTAGGTGCCCGTCCAGCTCCCTTTCTGTGAAGAGCACTTTGAACTGTGTGATCATTAGTCTCTTGCCAATCAAAAAATAAATACAACACATAACATCCAAGGCAACAGTAACAACAAAAACTACCAGCATGAACATACACAATACTAACACTCTCATTCTAAGTTAACCAGCATTAATAAAAATCCTATTAACTATTAATATCAAAAGACTCACCTGAAAGTTCTCAGAGATCCCTACTGTCCCCCCGGTAATTATAAGTACCAGGAGGGAAAAAAGAGATGTTTGATAATATATACTTTGAAGATACTGCAGGCTCTGGTCCCAAATGTAAACAATACCATAACTCACTGAGGTGAGAGATATAGAAGGAAGGGTAAAATATATCCAGCGAAAAACAAGGGAGCCACGGGCACAGCAAGAAAACACTGTATCAACATTCGTGGAGCCAAACACTATCCAGCCTTTGATATAATTCTGCTAGGTTTCGAGAGTTTTCCCTAATTCCGCAGCCCAGCCCTGGGCCAGGCTAGAGGAATCTACCTGGAGAGTGTTTCGGGGGTCAACGCCCCCGCGTCCCGGTCTGTGATCAACATATATTGGAAATATTGCCACAACAAGTGTGGAAGTTTTCAAGAGGAAAGTAAATCACTACCTCCACCAAGTGCCGGATCAACTAGGCTGTGATGGCGGTAAATCAGTTGCAAGAATATAAATGCAATAAGACGAGAAGAGGGAGGAGAGTGTGTGAACACATTACCTCCATCAAAAGTGAGGAAGAAGACGAAGAGAGTGAAGAGGGAGAGAGGGAAATGTAAAGGGGAAGATGTAGGGTTAGGGAGAAAAGGAAGAACATATGAAGGGAGGAAAGGGTGAGTAAGAGAGAGGAAGGAGGGAGACAGAGAGTGAGAGGAAGTGAGGGAAGGAGAGAGAGAGAGAGAGAGAGAGAGAGAGAGAGAGAGAGAGAGAGAGAGAGAGAGAGAGAGAGAGAGAGAGCGAGCCCACTACTCTGCACTAAAACACAATTATACTGACACATAAAAGGTTTCCTAACTTTAATTAGCATTCTTAACCTAATTAAAATTTGCCAAAGCGCCTTAAGAGAGAACTTCCTTAACACAAGCAAATATTTTCTGCTGATTACTGCACTACAACCATGGGTCAGTGTGGGTCGTCTACACCCACACTACAACCATGGGTCAGTGTGGGTCGTCTACACCCACACTACAACCATGGGTCAGTGTGGGTCGTCTACACCCACACTACAACCATGGGTCATTGTGGGTCGTCTACACCCACACTACGACCATGGGTCAGTGTGGGTCGTCTACACCCACACTACAACCATGGGTCACTGTGGGTCGTCTACACCCACACTACGACCATGGGTCAGTGTGGGTCGACTACAACCATGGATCAGTGTGGGTCCTCTACACCCACACTACAACCATGGGTCAGTGTGGGTCGTCTACACCCACACTACAACCATGGGTCAGTGTGGGTCGTCTACACCTACACTACAACCATGGGTCAGTGCGGGTCGTCTACATCCACACAACCATGGGTCGTCTACATCCACACTACAACCATGGGTCAGTGTGGGTCTACAAACACACTACAACCATGGGTCAGTGTGGGTCGTCTACACCCACACTACAACCATGGGTCAGTGTGGGTCGTCTACACCCACATTACAACCATGGGTCAGTGTGGGTCGTCTACATCAACACTACAACCATGGGTCAGTGTGGGTCGTCTACACCCACACTACAACCATGAGTCAGTGTGGGTCGTCTACACCCACACTACAACCATGGGTCAGTGTGGGTCGTCTACACCCACACTACAACCATGGGTCAGTGTGGGTATTGTACACCCACACTACAACCATGGGTCAGTGTGGGTCCTCTACATCCACACTACAACCATGGGTCAGTGTGGGTCGTCTACACCCACACTACAACCATGGGTCAGTGTGGGTCGTCTACACCCACACTACAACCATGGGTCAGTGTGGGTCGTCTACACCCACACTACAACCATGGGTCATTGTGGGTCGTCTACACCCACACTACGACCATGGGTCAGTGTGGGTCGTCTACACCCACACTACAACCATGGGTCACTGTGGGTCGTCTACACCCACACTACGACCATGGGTCAGTGTGGGTCGACTACAACCATGGATCAGTGTGGGTCCTCTACACCCACACTACAACCATGGGTCAGTGTGGGTCGTCTACACCCACACTACAACCAAATCAGTGTGGGTCGTCTACTGCACTACAACCATGGGTCAGTGCAGGGTCGTCTACATCCACACACCATGGGTCGTCTACATCACACTACAACCATGGGTCAGTGTGGGTCTACAAACACACTACAACCATGGGTCAGTGTGGGTCGTCTACACCACACTACAACCATGGGTAGTGTGGGTCGTCTACACCCACATTACAACCATGGGTCAGTGTGGGTCGTCTACATCAACACTACAACCATGGGTCAGTGTGGGTCGTCTACACCCACACTACAACCATGAGTCAGTGTGGGTCGTCTACACCCACACTACAACCATGGGTCAGTGTGGGTCGTCTACACCACACTACAACCATGGGTCAGTGTGGGTATTGTACACCCACACTACAACCATGGGTCAGTGTGGGTCCTCTACATCCACACTACAACCATGGGTCAGTGTGGGTCGTCTACACCCACACTACAACCATGGGTCAGTGTGGGTTGTCTACACCCACACAACCATGGGTCAGTGTGGGTCCTCTACACCCACACTACAACCATGGGTCAGTGTGGGTCGTCTACACCCACACTACAACCATGGGTCAGTGCGGGTCGTCTACATCCACACTACAACCATGGGTCAGTGTGGGTCGTCTACACCCACACTACAACCATGGGTCAGTGTGGGTTGTCTACACCCACACAACCATGGGTCACTGTGGGTCCTCTACACCCACTAAATCTATGGGTGTGGGTCGTCTTCACCTTCACCCACACCTCACCACACACACACACCAATATTATTAAGGTTTATGCTCAACCTGTTCTCATATTTGTGTTTATTTGTCTTCAACCAGTTGAGGATTGAATGACAGAATCGAGGCTCATGTGATTTCCTTATTTAGAGTGAGATTTCAAATACAAGCAAAATATAGCAGTTTTGTTGGCTAAGTTTAGCTAGGCTAGGCTACGCTGCTTTACGCTATGTTTGGTCAACAGACCTTCCGAAGCGGCTGCTAATACAATATATTACTTATATATGAAGCCTCACAATATTAGTGAGAAAACTACTTTGTGTGGCCTTTTTTGTAAGTTAAATTTGACATGGGAAAGTAATAGTGATGTGGACACGAGGAAAGGTTGTCGAATATACTATAATAATAATCTTATACTACTGCCTGTGTTCCCTCCATCACCGTTATGTGCAACAAATTACCACCCAGTGTCTTACCTGGCACCTCCATTATTCTTATTTCAAGGTCCTGAGGGATTTATTCACACACACACACACACACACACACACACACACACACACACACACACAGGCATGACTACAAAGGCATCTATACAGGCTCCAGGACTGGTCCAGAAACTGGCTCCTGGAGTTCAACCCCACCAAGTGCAAAGTCATGAAGATTTGGTAAGGGCAAAGAAGATCGCAAACAGAGTTCAGTCTAGGGAGCCAAAACTACAAACCTCACTCAAGAAAAAAGATAATGGGGTGAGTATAATACAGAGCACATCTGAGGCGCACATCAACCAAATAACTGCTGCAGCATATGGGTACCTAGCAAACCTAAGAATAGCATTCCGACATCTCAGTAAGGAATCGTTCAGGACTCTGTACACTGTGTACGTCAGGTCCATATTGGAGTATGCAATACCAGTTTGGAACCCACACCTGGCTAAGCAAGTCAGAAAATTAAAGAAAGTGCAAAGGTTTTCAACGAGACTAGTCCCGGAGCTAAGGGGCATGTCCTACAAGGAGAGGTTAAGGGAAATCGACCTGACGACACTGGAGGACAGGATAGATAAGGAGGATATGATAACGACATGTAAAATACTGAGAGGAATCGACAAGGTGGACAGAAACACGATGTTCCAGAGATAGGATGCAGCAACAAAGGGTCACAATTGGAAGTTAAAGACTTAAATGAGTCAAATAGTTTGGGAAGTGATGTAGTGGAGACAGGATCTATACATAGTTTTAAGAATAGGTATGATAAAGCTCATGGAGCAGGGAGAGTGACCTAGTGGTGACCAGTGAAGAGCCGGGGCCAGGAGCCATGAATCGACCCCGGCACCCACAATTAGGTGAGTACACACGTAACTCCCCGCTAAGTGGAGTTAATGAAGTCTATTATTTGTGTTGCCTTAATTGCATTAACTGTTCCAGGAATTAAGCAAAGAGTGACGTCAGAAGAGGCGCTTTATCCCTTTAATGACAAAAATAAACCTGATGATACTATCTCTTAGCCGCCGCCGCCGCCGCTGTCGTCGCGCCGCCGCCGCCGCCATTATAAACATCAACGACCCAAAAAAAGTGAAGCACATGCACATGAAGAACAAAAACAAACATCAAAAACAGCAGCAGTAAGCATGAACAGCAGCAGTAGCAAACAGCAGCAGTAGCAATAGTAGTAGTAGTAGTATCAGCAGCAGCAGCAGCAATAGTAGTAGTAGTAGAGCAGCGCGCAACAGCGCAATAGCAGCAGCAGTAGCAGCAGCAGCGCTGCTGCCAAAGTAGCAGTAGCAGTAGAGCAGCGCTGCTGCTGTGCAATAGCAGCAGCAGCAGCGCTGCTGCGTAGAGCAAAGCAGCAGCTGCTGCTGCAATAGTAGCAGCAGCAGCAATGTAGTAGCAGCAACAGCAGCATAGTAGTGATAGCAGCACAGCAATGTGTAGCGTGCAAGAAGTAGTAGTAGCAGTAGCAGCGTAGCTGCAAATAGAGCAAGCAGCAGCATAGTGTAGAGTAGCAGTAGCAGCAGCAGCTGCTGTACAATAGTAGTAGTAGCGCTAGCTGCAGCAATAGTAGCAATAGCTGCGCTGCTACAATAGTAGTAGCAGCAGCAGTAGCAGCAAAGTAGTGAGCAGAGCAGCATGAGTAATCAGCAGCAACAGCAGTTGCTGCAAGCAACTAGCAGCAGCAGCATGTATGCATAGCAGCGTGCTGTAGTAGCAGCAAGTAGTGCATAGCAGCAGAGAATAGCAGCAGCAGCAAGGTGCTGCTGCTGCAATAGCAGCATAGCAGCTGCTGCTGCGCAATAGTAACAGCGTGCTAGCATAGAGTAGTAGCAGCAGTGTTAGCAACAAAGAGCAGCAGCAGCAGCAATAGCAGTACAGTGTGCTTAAGTGCACAGCAGCAGCAGCGTAAGCAGCAGCAATAGAGCAGCAGCAGGCATGTGATAGCTAGCAGCATAGCAGCGTGCTAGTAGCACAGTAGCAGCAAGCTGAGTAGCAAAGCAGCAGCAGCATAGTGCTAACAGCAGCAGCAGTGCAGCAGTACAATAGCAGCAGCAGCAGCAGCAGCAGCAGCAGCGTGCTGCTAAAAGCAGCAAAGCAGCTGCTGCGCGTAGCTAGACAAAGCAGCAGCGGCGTTGCAGCAAAGTAGAAACAGCAGCAGCAGCAGTGCAGCAACACATTAGCAGCAGTAGTAGCACCGAAGCAGCAGCAGTAGTAAGCAAAAGCAGCAGCATTAGTAGCAACAACAGCAGCAGCAGTAGTAGCAACAGCAGCAGCAGTAGTAGCAACAACAGCAGCAGCAGTAGTAGCAACAGCAGCAGCAGTAGTAGCAACAGCAGCAGCAGTAGCAATAACAGCAGCAGCAGTAGCAACAGCAGCAGCAGAGTAGCAAGCAGTAGCAACAACGCAGCGCAGCAGTAGCAACAACAGTCAGCAGTAGCAATAACAGCGTAGCAAAGCAGCAGCAGTAGCAACAGCAGCAGCAGCAGTAGTAGCAACAACAACAGCAGCAGCAGTAGCAACAACAGCAGCAGTAGTAGTAGCAGCAACAACAGCAGCAGCAGTAGTAGCAACAACAGCAGCAGTAGTAGCAACAACAGCAGCAGCAGTAGCAACAACAACAGCAGCAGTAGTAGCAACAACAGCAGCAGTAGTTGCAACAACAACAACAGTAGTAGCAAGAGGTGTGGTCCCACTGGTGAGAAACACATACATCCCAGAGGGAGTGACGAGCCTGGAAACTCGGCTTTTATCTAAGATTTACCTTTGACCTGTTTCGACAACTTCCCTATTCCCGCGGCCCCGTCTGAGGCCTGGCAAACCTGCTCTACCAAACTGTTGCTGTTGGCGGGCCGCCAACAGTAACAGTTTCCCCCATGAATACTTCTACAGCAATATTTCTGACATTTGTTAGTAGTAGGTTGAATAGTCAAGGACCACGGATAGTGATGGTGTTTTCTTATTATGCCCACGGTGACCCTGCTTTCCACTGATTCTATTTTGCACTTCCTTCTATATCTCACACTCGAGCTGTTGTTATGGCAGTGTACATGTTTCGTACTAGTCTCTACACCATCTTTCATGTATATATTATCCCGCATCTCTCTCGCTTTCTCCCTAGTATACATTCTCAGGCTCAGGACCCAGAGGCCTTACCAGTAGTATAAATACTTTACTGACTCTATGAAGGCAGTCAACGCACCTTGTATTTTTCCCCAGTATTGTGTCTCCTGCCTTGAACGCTTCTGTCAACACTGAACACTGCTCTAAGCGAGAGAGCACAACAGTGATCTGAATCGTGTCACCAATTGCATTATTTCTCTTGTTTTGGAAATTTTCAACATCCGTTCTGTAATCTCAATGTCTTTCACATCTTTTGTTTTGTTGATGAGAAATTAGCTGACATTATTTAACCAAACTATTTTACGTGTTCTTTTCATTCTGTGAGGTGACTGACCCCCCTCCCCTCCTGTGTTTTGTATACAGTGCCAATTTTGAACTACTCAGTCTTTCCATATGAGAGGAACTGGAATTTGTGCCCACTGAACATCACGTTATTTACTACCGTCCGCTTAAAGACTATTTATATCCTCTTCCGATTATTCAGTGTCCTCTGCCGAAGTAACTCCAGGAACTACAAACTTAAAACAATAACCAAGAAACAGGTGGCTTAAGGAGCTACAAATTAAAGAGCAATAACCTAGAAACAAAAGCTTCTGAAACTACAAAGTCGAAAGACTTCTAAAAGCTCCGAGGTCTTTAGAGATACCCCAGTAATTTAAAAAAAACACGACCAGAGTGAAAAAAACTGAATTCCTGGGTAAATAATCAAAATATGCTTCACATTGCTTCACACATCACAAATCAAACAGCAGGAAGCAGGAGCACCTTAAGTGTTGTGCGAGATCTTCACTTTATAGATAACTGTCCCTAAATGACGATTATTAATCGTGTCGAACACTGCTTAACTTGTCGCTCGTGTGTAGGGGAGGAGGGGAGGGGGGAGAGGGAGAAGGAAGAAAAGAAGTGAGCATACAGACTTACGTGTGAACCTAGGCCAGCCACCACACGTCCCCACCTTTAGTAAACACTGCAGGAAAACACAGAGGTCACTCCCCTCCACCTCTCACTCCACACTCAGCTACTTACGCAAGGAGAGAAAGGATCATTGCAACAGCTCAGCCACTCCTAAGGGGGAGGAAGGGAAGGGGGTTGAAAGGTCAGCTGGTTGTTAGGACTCTCCGGGAGAGGGTGGGGGAAGCAGTTTGCCTAGGGCGGGACTCTCTGCTCCCAATAAAATCATGGTAGGTCAACCAGTTAAACAACCAGTCAACTATTCACTCAGCCAGCTGGCCAGTCTGATCCAGCAACAAACCAGATTTTTTTTTTATATTAAAACGAATAAATTTGGAGAGTGCTGCTACCCTAGTCTATATGATAGTTACATTGCGGGAACACAAGCTAGCAATACTGCCCTGTGATATTCCATCACTCAGGATGGACTAAATGGAAAGGGTAATGTTATCTGTCAGCCTGTCCTGAAGACTACAGTAGCTACGCCAGCTTCAAAGGGTTCCTTCCACAAGACCTGCAGTCACTAATACTTGCGAATGGAATACAAAACGTACGGTGTCAACATTTCTCTTGTGTAGAGAGTTATCAAGTCAGTCGAAACTATACAAAGCCAGAATGGCTGTTTGTTGTATTTTCACAAGTTTCTCACCCAAATAAAAAACAAAACAAAACTAGAGCCATGGGTGTTTTTCATGGCTTCTTCATACTTTCAGCTTTGGACCATGCTAGGAAGCCTTGCAGAAGCCTATGAAGTTTACCAGCAGCAGGGTAGCTTGAGGGAGTCTGTGAGAGGGCGTTGTACATTTTCCTTTACCCTTCAACAAACCGCTCGAATACTTTCATAGCATTTGTGTGAGTATGCATGCATATATATATATATATATATATATATATATATATATATATATATATATATATATATATATATCAAACACGACATTCACATTGTGGAGGAAGATATATGTTAATATTAACCTTAAAGACAAGTAGTGGTGTAATACTGAAGGAAGGCAAGGGTTATGAGGACTGTAATGTTTATGTGGACACAAGAGACCAGCAGGCTTTATAACTTTAAAGGGGTTAAATGGTGTGTGAAAGTGAGAGAGGGTAAGATAGGATTTATACATAGACGTATGTTGGCATATTTCAGGCCAGGATGGCGTGAGGGAGAGGCCAGAGAGAAGTGTGAGCGGGGCGTGAATACCCTGAGACTGGGTGTGGGAGAGGGCTGGATTGGAGTGTGATAGGAGGGAGTTAGGGTGTAGGTTGGTGTTAGGGTGGGGTATGTGTGTGGGAGAGCAAGGGAGGGAAAAGTAACGGTGTTAACAGCCTGGGGTGTGGGGTGAGGCCCAGGGGTTCACCACCCCACCCACACACTGTTAATGCAAAAACGAACAAGTGGTTTTTAAGCAATTAAAACTACTGTGACTAGCCGTGGATATTAGCCGGCCTAGTGGGAAGCCAGCCAAAATCCACGATACTCTAACCACTGAGCCATCAATGCTACAAACATCAGGTACCCAGACATGTTTCCTGATGCGAGGACATAGGTGGCTGTGGTAAGCTCATATCTAATCTCATTCTACTCCCGTTTGGAGTAGGTTCGATCCCCGGCTAGTCGCAGTATTGTTATCAGTATTTACTGTAAGGAAAAACTCGTACCATCACACTACAGCACCATCACACTACAGCACCATTACACTACACAGGCACCGCAAACTCTCCCCTACAACTTTAACTAACCCTCCAGTAACCTCACAGCTCCTGGCCCTGCCTCTTCGCTGGTCGCTACTAGGTCAACTCTCTCCCTGCTTCATGAGCGTTCTCGTACCTCTTCTTAAAACTATGTATGGATCCTGCCTCCACTACATCACTCTCCAGATTGTTCCACTTCCTGACAACTCTATCACTAAAAAAATACTTCTTAACGTCCTTGTGACTCATCAGAGTTTTCAACTTCCAGTTGTGACCCCTTGTTGTTGTGCTGCTGTGTTTATTATTGCTCTTATATATATATATATATATATATATATATATATATATATATATATATATATATATATATATATATATATATATATATATATATATATATTGTGTGTGTGAAAACTACGCACCACAGCCTGGCTGATCAGGGACTGGATGGCAACATTTGTTGATAAAAATAGTAAACAGACACTATGTACAGAGCAAACTATTATTAACACCGTGATGAATGCCTCCTTCAATTAACACCGTGATGAATGCTTCCTTCAATTAACACCCTGATGAATGCCTCCTTCAATTAACACCGTGATGAATGCCTCCTTCAATTAACACCCTGATGAATGCCTCCTTCAATTAACACCCTGATGAATGCCTCCTTCAATTAACACCGTGATGAATGCCTCCTTCAATTAACACCCTGATGAATGCCTCCTTCAATTAACACCCTGATGAATGCCTCCTTCAATTAACACCCTGATGAATGCCTCCTTCAATTAACACCCTGATGAATGCCTCCTTCAATTACCACCCTGATGAATGCCTCCTTCAATTAACACCCTGATGAATGCCTCCTTCAATTAACACCCTGATGAATGCCTCCTTCAATTAACACCGTGATGAATGCCTCCTAAAATTAACACCGTGATGAATGCCTCCTTCAATTAACACCGTGATGAATGCCTCCTTCAATTAACACCATGATGAATGCCTCCTTCAATCGAGTGGGACCTGCTGAATTAAGAATCACAATTCTTAATTCAACTGAAGGACGCATCCATCACAACACACGCTGTACCGCTCCAAGAAGAGCCTGTTAAAGCTCTACTCAGAGTGAAACGTATTCTCCCATGTAAGCGGGAGGTTTAGGTGTTCTAGCGTGGGGCGTGTCTTAGAGCGCTGGTATCTTCATGTTGTGTGTATAAGAAGAGGGATTAACGAGGGAACCCCTGGTCTGAGGCGGCGCTGCAGGGAGGGCGATGACACCCCCTGACCCATCATTATCAGGTAGCCATCACGTATGCTTGCCTTGTCCTAGTGCGCTTCGACATTCTTGGCGGTGCTTGGGCTGCCTTAGGGGATTCCTGGGGGTACTTATAGGGTGCCTGGAGTGCTTGCAGGGTACCTAGGGTGCTAGTGGGGTGCCTGGGGTACTTATAGGGTGCCTGGAATGTTTGTAAGGTGCCTAGGGTGTTTGTGTGGTGCTTGGGGTGAATGTAAGGTGCCTGGGGTGCTTGTAGAGTGCCTGAGGTGCTTCCAGGGTGCATGGGGAGCTTGTAGGGAACCTGGGGTACTTGTAGCTTGCTCGGAGTGCTTGTAGGATCCTGGGGTGCTTGTAAGGTGCCTGGGTTCTTGTAGCTTGCCTGGGGTGCCTGGGGTACTTGTAGGGTGCCTGGGGTGCTTGGAGTGGCGACGAGAGCCTGAAGATCTATGCAAGGGGGGGGGGCAGACAACTGTACTGAGGAAATAATTTACATGACGCCTCGGTACCCCTCTCATTCATTCCCTCCATCTCCCGTAAACCCTCCCGCCCTCTCGAGACACGGAGACCTCTCAATATATATATTTTTTTTTAGCCCCGTCTTATACTCGGCGGAGCCTAGAGAGGGAGGAAGAGAGGGAGGGAAGGATGGCAAGAAAGGAGGGAGGTGGGGAGGGTAGGACTCCGCCAAGTTGTGGATCTTTAAGAGGAGGGAGGCCAGGGGTTCTTCCACTAATTCAGTTGCTTGACTAAATCTATACAAGCAGTGAAAGTTCTCTGTACGTTCCCCAGATCTGTAATTTTTGCCTGCCTTGAAGGAGGCCGACAGTACATAACAATATTCCAGCCTTGAGATAACAAGTGCCTTGAAGATTATCATTAATAAAAAACAACAAGGTACAATACTGTGACTGGAACAATACACAAATAATTCCCGCATAGGAGAGAAGAGCTTACCACGACGTTTCGGTCCGACCTGGACCATTTACAAAGTCATAATAGCTTAGCATCCCCTGCTTTGAAGGTTCTAGTTATCCAGCCTATCAATTTCTTCACGGCTGTAATGTAGCTCTATGTGACTGGCAATCTTACTCTTTCAAAGATCTTGATGTGTGAAGCTATCGCTATCGGTCTATTTGTTTTGTTTAGTGGGACTATTTTGGTGTTTGTTTAATGACAGAGATGACTGCCGTGTCCAGGCTCCTTCTCCATAAAGCATTTAAAGCAGGAGAGAGTGCCTTCCTGTCTTAAGGGAGAAGTGAGGAGAGATGGGACAAGGGCAGAGTCGAGGAATCCTAGTTGGAATTGGGTAGTGTTGTGACAGCCAGGATCATAAAAACCCGTCTGGCAAGTGAGACAGCATGATACATCGCCAGCTCATTAGTTAAGATCACACACACTCACATCCACACACTAGAAACACTTCCTTAATGAGGAGCAACAAGAATCAAACATAATAGACTTTAAAGAGGTCATTATAAAGAAAGAGTATGCTAATTACGCCAAATCCAACGGCAATCTCAAAAGTCATGAATAGCAGGTGCGTCAGTACAAACACTAAAATATCAACGTTAATGTGAAGCAACAAAGTCTATATTGTAAACAGCATATTCTGGCTTCACCTTGTGACAAATTACACACCACTTGGGGGAGGGGGACGACAAGCTTGGCTACACCCACGACTCTCACAGCGACAAAGACTACTAAGCACCTAAAGCAAGAACGTAGACGACGACAAAGGTTAGTGGGGAGAGGAGAGCGAAGCTGTAATGGGGTTAGATCTACTTGCAGGCAAAACCAAGAGACTGGTACATGCTACGAATCTTCCGTCAGAGGGTGAGTTATTTAAAAGTTATAAGGAGCTCTGTACCCACAACCCAGACACCACACTACCAGCCACTCACCACACTACCAGCCACCCACCACACTACCAGCCACTCACCACACTACCAGCCACCCACCACACTACCAGCCACTCACCACACTACCAGCCACCCACCACACTACCACCACCACACTACCAGCCACCCACCACACTACCAGCCACTCACCACACTACCAGCCACCCACCACACTACCAGCCACTCACCACACTACCAGCCACCCACCACACTACCAGCCACCCACCACACTACCAGCCACCCACCACACTACCAGCCACCCACCACACTACCAGCCACCCACCACACTACCAGCCACCCACCACACTACCAGCCACCCACCACACTACCAGCCACTCACCACACTACCAGCCACCCACCACACTACCAGCCACCCACCACA
>WNWK01023774.1:0-30609 GCA_009830355.1 Cherax destructor | reverse complement strand
CCCCGAGTCCATACTAACCAATGTAAAAATTCTATGCACATAAAGGGCCCCAGAATCTGGAATTCATTACCAGTAAATATCAAGTTAACCTTGTCGGAAAATCAATTCAAGACTCTTCTCAAAAATCACCTACTCACCCTATACTAAATACTCATACTGTAACAAACTTCCAAACCCAATATTATTTTACTTAAGATGATCTCAATTTGATATGTTCATCCTCCTTAACACTTGTTGCAATTTCATATCATCATATTGTCATTTAAAATCTTATAGTATCATCATTTTCTTAATTTGAAATAAAATATATATCTAGAAGAAACTCTAAAACTATTTCTAGTATTGTTATTATACTAGTATAGCATCAACATACTGTAATTTGAAATAAATTCTACAACTAGATTAAACTCAACCAATTTCTCTTGTATTGTCTTTTAATAGTATGTATAACCATTTAATAATTTAAATAATACAGAACTAGAATAAATTCAATCAATTTCTTTAGCATTAAGTACTTAGTGAATAAGTCTCTAGAATAAACTGCCCCTAATGCCATGGCATGCCAGTGGCTCTCCTTGCATTACAGTTTTATAATTGTTTTATAATTGTAACTACCAATAACATTGTACACTTGTAACATGCATTGAAATAAAAATTATTATTATTATTATTATTATTATTATTATTATTATTATTATGTAGTCTCTTGCTTCTCTGTCTTCTCCCTCCAGCTCCTCAAAATCTCATTGGTTTTTGATGAGCAGTGCCATTCCTCCACCCCCCTCTGTTCCCTCTTGTCTTTCCTCAGGATCTGATATCCCGTTGGAAAGATGGCATCTGTTATTATTCCTGTGACCTTGGTTTCTGTGAGAGCTATGATGTCCGGTGATGCCTCTTTAATTCTTTTGTGCCACTCCTCCCACTTATTCGTTATTCAATCAGTGCTGGTGTGCCATACCTTCAGTTTCCTCTCCAACACTGTGTTCTGGGGTTTGTGGGGGTTGGGGGAGTGGGGGACCTAGAAGTGTGCTGTGGGATTCTACTGCATAGTGTGGGGTGGGGGCTGTTAGTGTGGATTGTGGTTTGTATTCAGATAGGGTGTTTGGCTGTGGGATTCTGAGGGTGGTTCTGTGTGTGTTTGCACTTGTTGCTCTGCCCGGCTCTGGTTGTCCTCTGCTGACTCTATCCTTGTCTCTTTTTCGAGCCCCTTTCGTTTCTGTGTCCTCTCCCTCAGCTGCTGTCATTCTGTTCTTGATCTGTCATGGTCTAGGAACACCCATGGTCTAGGAACACCCTTCAGCTGTGGTTTCTCTTGCAGGATCCTGTTCCACACCATTTTTGTTTTGAAAATCAGTTTGACCGGCCGATTTCTTCCCTTTGAGTAGTTCCCTATTCTCTGAAAATTTATTATCTCGGTCATGACATCCTCACCTATTTCTTTGATGATGTTTTCAGTGTCTTGTTTTTCTTTCAGCTCCCAGCCCTGAGGAACTAGTAGCTCCCAGCACTGAGGAGCTTGTACCTCCCAGCACTGAGGAACTAGTAGCACCTAGCGCTGAGGAGCTTGTAGCTCCCAGCACTGAGGAACTAGTAGCTCCCAGCACTGAGGAACTAGTAGCTCCCAGCGCTGAGGAACTTGTAGCTCCCAGCGCTGAGGAACTTGTAGCTCCCAGCGCTGAGGAACTTGTAGCTCCCAGCGCTGAGGAACTTGTAGCTCCCAGCGCTGAGGAACTTGTAGCTCCCAGCACTGAGGAGCTTGTAGCTCCCAGCCATGAGGAACTTGTAGCTCCCAGCCCTGAGGAACTTGTAGCTCCCAGCACTGAGGAGCTTGTAGCTCCCAGCGCTGAGGAACTTGTAGCTCCCAGCGCTGAGGAACTTGTAGCTCCCAGCGCTGAGGAACTTGTAGCTCCCAGCACTGAGGAGCTTGTAGCTCCCAGCCCTGAGGAACTTGTAGCTCCCAGCGCTGA
This sequence comes from Cherax destructor, assembly GCA_009830355.1. Lineage (NCBI taxonomy): Eukaryota > Metazoa > Arthropoda > Malacostraca > Decapoda > Parastacidae > Cherax > Cherax destructor. The sequence continues at coordinate 28,642 of WNWK01023774.1, read as the reverse complement.
GGAGCTTGTAGCTCCCAGCACTGAGGAGCTTGTAGCTCCCAGCACTGATGAACTTGTAGCTCCCAACGTTGAGGAACTCGTAGCTCCCAGCACTGAGGTGCTTGTAGCTCCCAGCGCTGAGGAACTTGAAGCTCCCAGCGTTGAGGAACTTGTAGCTCCCAGCGTTGAGGAACTTGTAGCTCCCAGCGCTGAGGAACTTGTAGCTCCCAGCGCTGAGGAGCTTGTATCTTCTCTGGAATCAACCACTGTAAAAAAAAAAAAAAAAAAAAAAAAAAAAAAATAGGATAGGTGAGTACAAATAGAGAGCGTGTCTGTCTCGCGCCCAGCAGACGGAGGATCAAGCCTCCACAAAGTATTGCGCTGAATAACCCAAATAGGTTTAGCGCTTAACATGAATTAAATTAAATTAATTGTTACGTTGTCATAAAACTCCAGTAGGTTTGTGACACAAAATTTGCCTTCTACGAATCCGTGCTGGTTCTCATTTATAATCTTGTTCCGTTCCTGGTGCTCCACCCTCCTCCTCCTGATAATTTTCTCCATTACTTCGCATACTATACACGTCACTGACACTGGTCTATAGTTTAGTGCCTCGTTTCTGTTTCCTTTCTTAAAAATGGGGACTACATTTGCTGTCTTCCATACCTCGGGTAGTTGCCCAGTTTCAAAGGATGTGTTGAAAATTGTGGTTAGTGGCACACAACATCTCTGCTCCCTCTCTAAGGACCCACGGAGAGATGTCCAGTCCCACTGCCTTTGAGGTATCAAGGTCACTTAGCAGCTTCTTCACCTCCTCCTCAGTTGTGTATGTCATCCAACAGTTATTGGTATATCTCTTGTTGGTGTTCACCTCTGTTCTGTCTTCCTAGAGTCCTTCCTGTCTTCACTGTAAATACTTCCTTAATTAAATCTCTTGTTGAGCTCCTCAAATACCTCTTGATCGTTTCTTGTGAGTTCCCCACCTCAGCCTGATTACCTGGTCTTTGACTGTTGTCTTCCTCCTAATGTGGCTATACAGCAGTTTCGGGTCAGACTTGACTTTCGATGCTGTACTCACCTAGTTGTGGTTGCAGGGGTCGAGTCATAGCTCCTGGCCCCGCCTCTTCACTGGCCGCTACTGGGTCACTCTCCCTGCGTCATGAGCTTTATCATACCTCTGCTTAAAGCTATGTATTGAGCCTGTGTGTGTATGTGTGTTGGGAAGGGTCTTTAAGTGGAGTACAGGTGATAAATGATAATCACTGAGATGGTAAACTGGTACTATATTGAGAATAGTTAGTAAGAAGTCCAGCCTGCAGTCTTGTCCTCTCTGCCTGAGGGTACATGTCTGACTGACTACCCCTCACTGTGGGGCATCTATTTAAAGTCCATGGCATCATGTAGCAGGCATGCAGGGAGTGTAGCAGGCATGCAGGGAGTGTAGCAGGCATGCAGGGAGTGTAGCAGGCATGCAGGGAGTGTAGCAGGCATGCAGGGAGTGTAGTAGGCATGCAGGGAGTGTAGCAGGCATGCAGGGAGTGAAGCAGGGATGCAGGGAGTGTAGAATTCATGCAGGGAGTGTAGCAGGCATGCAGGGAGTGTAGCAGGCATGCAGAGAGTGTAGCAGGCATGCAGGGAGTGTAGCAGGCATGCAGGGAGTGTAGCAGGCATGCAGGGAGTGTAGCATTCATGCAGGGAGTGAAGCAGGGATGCAGGGAGTGATGCAGGGAGTGTAGAATTCATGCAGGGAGTGTAGCAGGCATGCAGGGAGTGTAGCAGGCATGCAGGGAGTGTAGCATTCATGCAGGGAGTGAAGCAGGGATGCAGGAAGTGTAGCATTCATGCAGGAAGTGAAGCAGGGATGCAGGGAGTGAAGCAGGGATGCAGGGAGTGTATCATTCATGCAGGGAGTGTATCATTCATGCAGGGAGTGTAGCATTCAAAGAAAAAGGCCAGTAACCCCAGAAAAGAACTTGCCACCTGCAGTGTTAATGGAAGGGGATTCCCCTTCCATTAACACTAGCATACTATACTCCATCGTTTCCCCTCCTCCCGTCTTCCACACATCAACAACTCTTCAATAAATGTAAGTGACATGTTATTGTACTATATTTACATGTACATAATTACAAAGATAGACAACAGACTTGTCAGGCTTTGGGCAGATTCTATGCAATACTAAATATGTTATACACAATAACACTTAAATTTACGTTAATTTAAGTAACTGTAATTAATTGTAATGAATTACAAACTATTATAATTAACAAATCATGGTGGATCATAGTAGAATAAATGAAAACTATAATTAAGCAATAAAGAATTAGTTTGATCGATCATTGTTTATGTGATCTACGGATTCTGAGGAAATTTATTTACAAAGTGTTTAACAGAAAAAGCAAACTTGGTGCACACAAGTCTTTTACTGTTAAATCTCAGAACTTAGGAGAGAACGTGAAAATTTATGGAGAAAAAAATAATTTTGATTTCTGATTTGAAAAATTGACATTTAGACAGTTTGATCTTCAAATTGGCTTCTTCAAGCTTACCAAGTACCAAATCAAGTCTTTGGAGGTATGCATTCTTCCAATGAAAAGTAGGGGTGCCATGAGTACACTGAGAGACAACACAATAAGTGTCAGGGGTCCAAGACTGTTCATCTGCCTCCCAGCATACATAAGGGGGATTACCAATACACCCCTGGCTGTCTTCAAGAAGGCACTGGACAGGCACCTAAAGTCAGTACCCGACCAGCTGGGCTGTGGTTAGTACGTCAGTTTGCGTGCAGCCAGCAGTAACAGCCTGGTTGATCAGACCCTAATCCACCACGATACCTGGTCTCAGACCTGGCCGTGGGGGCGCATTGACCCCCAAAAGCCTCTCTAGGTATACTCCAGGTATTAACTTACCATTTGTGACAGGAAGACAATGATGATGGAACACACCCTATCGCTACCACTACAGCTAGAATTTACGATGGCCAACGCAAAAACTACTGTACGTTATGGGTAAGCATCACTTAGGTAAGGTGTGTTGCTGGGAAGGATTGGAGTCCTCTATTTTTCTGTCCTTGTTGCCGAATTGTAAAGGTTTTCCACACTATCCCAGTTCTTCAGCAGGAACGTTTCAGCAATTTCTAAATTACGGATTGAGGCTGATATACACCAATTGACCTTCGCGAACACCTGATTGCATTGCACAATCCAGCCTAGTGTTCACACATTAAATTCATTATGGCGTCTCCCCTGTCCGCATCACTCAGCAGCTGTTCCACCTCTCCCCTCTCACTCGAAATTTCTCGAAAGGGTCAAATCAGTATCACATTTTATTACACAATTATTATATTCTTCATTTTTACACATGGTGAATTTAGGAAAATTCAAAATTTTCCACAACTATGTATGATAATTGTTCTTATGTGCACCTGTACCTAAATAAATTTACGCAGTTCAACTAAGGTACCACAGCCCTGCTGTTCAGAAATGACTTAAGACTGAGGGAGATGGACACCAGTCAGTCCACCTATCATCATGCAGGAGGAGCCACATGTCTATGGTGCATCCAACAAAATAAGCAGGCTCTTGGATGTCACTACCGCCCTCCGGCTACGTTACTAGTAGGCATATCTATGGGAGGCTAAATCACCAGATGGCATATCTATGGGAGGCTAAATCACCAGATGACATATCTATGGGAGGCTAAATCACCAGATGGCATATCTATGGGAGGCTAAATCACCAGATGGCATATCTATGGGAGGCTAAATCACCAGATGGCATATCTATGGGAGGCTAAATCACCAGATGGCATATCTATGGGAGGCTAAATCACCAGATGGCATATCTATGGGCTAAATCACCGAGGGCATATCAAAGGGAGGCTAATCACCAGATGGCATATCTATGGGAGGCTAAATCACCAGATGGCATATCTATGGGAGGCTAAATCACCAGATGGCATATCTATGGGAGGCTAAATCACCAGATGGCATATCTATGGAGGCTAAATCACCAGATGGCATATCTATGGGAGGCTAAATCACCAGATGGCATATCTATGGGAGGCTAAATCACCAGATGGCATATCTATGGGAGGCTAAATCACCAGATGGCATATCTATGGGAGGCTAAATCACCAGATAGATGATGTACACCAAACTAAACGTTCACTTTGCCAGATGGACAATTGTCACACCTAGCGTCTTTATGTGCTGGAAAGCGATTAAATTGATGAATTCAGAGAGAACTCACTCAGCAATATTCAAGAAATGTCACAGTATTTTATCCATAGTGGTATGTTACCAACCAATCTGGAAAAATGACCTGACTTTGCCCATTTTGAATAACGCATAATCAGTTTTTATTACAAGCATACCTTGCGAAAATAAGGTAATTTTTTTTAACCTAATTCTTTTTTTTTATTATTAACACATCGGCCGATTCCCACCAAGACAGGGTGGCCCGAAAAAGAAAAACTTTCATCATCATTCACTCCATCACTGTCTTGCCAGAGGGGTGCTTTACACTACAGTTATAAAACTGCAACATTAACACCCCTCCTTCAGAGTGCAGACACTGTACTTCCCATCTCCAGGACTCAATTCATGTCTGCATAAATTAGTCCTTACGACTGTAACCAGATATATATGTAAATAGTTCGTTACCACTGTAACTTGTTTAGCTATCAGAACTTTGCGGTCCAGTCCCTGGACCCATTATGTGCCTCTGTAATCTTTTGACTACCACCCACAGGATGGGTATGGGGTGACTACCACCCACAGGATGGGAATGGGGTGACTAACACCCACAGGATGGGTATGAGGTGCATAATAAAAATGTTGAACTAAAAAAAAATTTACATTTCGGCATCCATATACCTGAAAGCTCTTTTAAAGTTTGCCAGTGTAGCATATTAGTTGTTCACAAATTCATTTATAAGATCTTCCGGTGATTTGTTTTTGTTAATAACTCATAGGTCGATCACTCCTTGTGTCTTGTGACATTATTGTTAATAATAACTCATAGGTCGATCACTCCCTTGTGTCTTGTGACATTATTGTTAATAATAACTCACAGGTCGATCACTCCCTTGTGTCTTGTGACATTATTGTTAATAATAACTCACAGGTCGATCACTCCCTTGTGTCTTGTGACATTATTGTTAATAATAACTCACAGGTAGCTATCTTTCTTCCTTGTGCCTTGTGACATTATTGTTAATAATAACTCACAGGTAGCTAGCTTTCTTCCTTGTGTCTTGTGACATTATTGTCTTGACTTTTTTTCTCAATCTTCTCCAGTTTTAAAATCTATTTATTTAAAGCAAACACATCAAAATATTAATTCTTCTGTTAAGATTGTAAGTATGTACTGTACTTGCTTTGTGAGTAGGTACCAGATACTTCAGTAATATTCTGTATTATGATAATTTTGAAGTACAGTACAAGGAATTGGAAGTGATTTAATACTTCACAGATATTTTGGAAACTATTTTAGTGATGCCTTGTTTTAAACTCTCATGTGTTTACAGACAAGTGATGCTGTATATCTTGTATATTATAGTCAAGAAGTAATTGAAAGATGGGATGGTGCTTCACAATCTCTTGAATTCATGAAGAATCCAATAATGGGCTAACATAGTTTTAGGTTAGAAATTCACGTTCTTCGTGTGTAAATACTGGTTTTGAGTGATGTTTTGTTATACAAGTGCAGTGTTATATAGAACAATGATGTAAGTACATAGATTTAGTAGTATTAGTGTATACTAAAAAACTTTAATAAGCTTATGTAAACTTCCTGCATTTGCTACTGGATTACAGGTGGGTGAACTCGGTGAAATCTTTGTTCTATCACAAGACTATTACCTAGCACTTTTTCTAATAACTTAAACTTATCACACTTAAGGATGAACATTTCCTGACATAAATAGGCTTATTTCTACACGTGTATTTTTTTGCTTTTGTATACATTTTTATTACATGCTGGATTCTTTGGAGGTAAATCAAATTAAAAAATAAATAATACACTATTATAATTAACTGACGTACCAGATACTCACAGGACATGATAGGGTGGACAAGGATAGACTGAGAGGCAAGGAACGCGTACACAAGGGTACATTTAGAAGTTGACGCCTCAGATGAGCCACAGGGATATCAGCAATATGTTCATGCACTCCTCCCTCCCCGGAGGTACCGGCAACACCATGGTAATTATAGTGCCAGCCTCCACACCCAGGGGGCATGCCAGTGCCAAGAAAGACGGGAGGGGCCAAAGAAGACGGGAAGGGCCAAGGAAGACGGGAAGGGCCAAAGAAGGCTGGAATGGCCAAAGACGGGAGGGGCCAAGGAAGACGGGAAGGGCCAAGGAAGACGGGAAGGGCCAAGGAAGACGGGAAAGGCCAAGGAAGACGAGAAGGGCCAAGGAAGACGAGAAGGGCCAAAGAAGACTGGAATGGCCAAAGACGGGAAGGGCCAAGGAAGACGGGAAGGGCCAAGGAAGATGGGAAGGGCAAAAGAAGACTGGAATGGCCAACGACGGGAAGGGCCAAGGAAGACGGGAAGGGCCAAGGAAGACGGGAAGGATCAAGGAAAACGGGAGGGGCCAAGGAAGATGGGAAGGGCCAAGGAAGACGGGAGGGGCCAAGGAAGACGGGAAGGGCCAAGAAAGACGGGAAGGGCCAAGGAAGACGGGAAGGGCCAAGGAAGACGGGAAGAACTAAGGAAGACGGGAAGGGCTAAGGAAGACGGGAAGGACCAAGGAAAACGGGAGGGGCCAAGGAAGATGGGAAGGGCCAAAGAAGACTGGAATGGCCAAAAACGGGAGTTGTCAAGGAAGACGGGAAGGGCCAAGGAAGACGAGACGGGCCAAGGAAGGCGGGAAGGACCAAGGAAGATGGGAAGGGCCAAGGAAGACGGGAAGGGCCAAAGAAGGCTGGAATGGCCAAAGACGGGAAGGGCCAAGGAAGACGGGAAGGACCAAGGAAGACGAGAAGGTCCAAGGAAGACGAGAAGGGCCAAAGAAGACTGGAATGGCCAAGGAAGACGGGAAGGGCGAAAGAAGACTGGAATGACCAAAGACGGGAAGGGCCAAGGAAGACGGGAAGGGCCAAGGAAGACGGGAAGGGCCAAGGAAGACGGGAAGGGCCAAGGAAGACGGGAGGGGCCAAGGAAGACGGGAGGGGCCAAGGAAGACGGAAAGGGCCAAAGAAGACGGGAAGGGCCAAGGAAGACGGGAGGGGCCAAGGAAGACGGGAGGGGCCAAGGAAGACGGAGAGGTGGCCTTGGTCAGAGCCCACATCTATCATGACGCCGTCGCCAGCGCTGCGTGGTGCCACCTGCTCAGCTACGAGGGCCAAGCGGGCAACCTCGTGCTGTTTCTTGGGTTTCAGATGACGACGAAAGATGTGATGTAGTAGCTTGTGCTGTCCTGCCACTGAAGCAATACAACAAAAGAAACACATTTACCATCATTCAGTTCCTGCCTTTCCAGTGGTGCACAGACATAACTCAAATGACTCTCCAGACTGCATCATTCTCATCTATCCTTCAGAGGGAGAATGGTGGTTAAGATTGGCTATAGGGGGAGTGCCTGTGACACTATTCAGCACCATAACACCATCATTGTTAGTGACAGGATGTTCCAGAGAGGGAACACGGAAACAAGGGGACACACCTGGAAGCTGAAGACTCAGATGAGTCAAAGGGATGTTAGGAAGCATTTCTTCAGCCACAGAGTAGTCAGGAAGTGGAATAGTCTAGAGAAAGATATAGTGGAGGCAGGAACCATACATAGTTTTAAGACAAGGTATGATAAAGCTCATGGAGCAGGGAGAGCAGAGACCCAGTAGCAGACAGCGAAGATGAGGGGCCAGGAGCTGAGTCTCGACCCCTGCAACCACAATTAGGTGAGTACAATTAGGTGAGTACCATAACACCACCCCCACAACTCCTCCCCTCCACCACCACCATAACACCACCCCCACAACTCCTCCCCCTCACCACCATCATAACACCACCACCATAACACCACTCTTATAACTCCACCCTCACAATACCACCCTCACAACACCATCCTCACAACACCATCCTCACAACACCATCCTCACAACACCACCCTCCCAACATCACCACCACCCCCACAACACCACCATCACCCCCACAACACCACAACCACCATAACACCACCCTCACAACTGCACTTCCATAACACCACCATCAAAACTCCACCCCACAACACCATTCCATAACACCACCCTATAACACCACTCCCATAACACCTCATAATACCACCCCTCACAACAACACGCTACCACCACAACATCACCATCACAACACCACACCACAACTCCCACACACCTCACAATACCACCTTCACAACACCAATACACTACCACAACTCTTGTTACTTCCAACCATGTACATCTGTTAGGTATTGTCACAGTGACACTGACTGGTGTGTGATTACCAACCTGTGTTGCAGTGTGCCACTGACTGGTATATGGGTACCAACTTGTGTTGCAGTGTGCCACTGACTGGTATATGGTTACCAACTTGTGTTGCAGTGTGCCACTGACTGGTATATGGTTACCAACTTGTGTTGCAGTGTGCCACTGACTGGTATATGGTTACCAACTTGTGTTGCAGTGTGCCACTGACTGGTATATGGTTACCAACTTGTATTGCATTGTGTCACTGACTGGTATATGGGTATTAACTTGTGTTGCAGTGTGCCACTGACTGGTATATGGTTACCAACTTGTGTTGCAGTATGCCACTGACTGGTATATGGGTACCAACTTGTGTTGCAGTGTGCCACTGACTGGTATATAGTTACCAACTTGTGTTGCAGTGTGTCACTGACTGGTATATGGTTACCAACTTGTGTTGCAGTGTGCCACTGACTGGTATATGGTTACCAACTTATGTTGCAGTGTGCCACATACTGATATATGGGTACCAACTTGTGTTGCAGTGTGCCATTGACTGGTATATGGTTACCAACTTGTGTTGCAGTGTGCCACTGACTTGTATATGGTTACCAACTTGTGTTGCAGTGTGCCACTGACTGATATATGGGTACCAACTTGTGTTGCAGTGTGCCATTGACTGGTATATGGTTACCAACTTGTGTTGCAGTGTGCCACTGACTGGTATATGGTTACCAACTTGTGTTGCAGTGTGCCAATGACCAATATATGGGTACCAACTTGTGTTGCAGTGTGCCATTGACTGGTATATGGTTACCAACTTGTGTTGCAGTGTCCCACTGACTGGTATATGGGTACCAACTTGTGTTGCAGTGTGCCATTGACTGGTATATGGTTACCAACTTGTGTTGCAGTGTGCCATTGACTGGTATATGGTTACCAACTTGTGTTGCAGTGTGCCACTGACTGGTATATGGTTACCAACTTGTGTTTCAGTGTGCCACTGACTGGTATATGGTTACCAACTTGTGTTGCAGTGTGCCACTGACTGGTATATGGTTACCAACTTGTGTTGCAGTGTGCCACTGACTGGTATATGGTTACCAACTTGTGTTGCAGTGTGCCACTGACTGGTATATGGTTACCAACTTGTGTTGCAGTGTCCCACTGACTGGTATATGGTTACCAACTTGTGTTGTAGTGTCCCACTGACTGGTATATGGTTACCAACTTGTGTTGCAGTGTGCCACTGACTGGTATATGGGTACCAACTTGTGTTGCAGTGTGCCACTGACTGGTATATGGTTACCAACTTGTGTTGCAGTGTCCCACTGACTGGTATATGGGTACCAACTTGTGTTGCAGTGTGCCATTGACTGGTATATGGTTACCAACTTGTGTTGCAGTGTCCCACTGACTGGTATATGGTTACCAACTTGTGTTGCAATGTCCCACTGACTGGTATATGGTTACCAACTTGTGTTGCAGTGTGCCACTGACTGGTATATGGTTACCAACTTGTGTTGCAGTGTGCCACTGACTGGTATATGGTTACCAACTTGTGTTGCAGTGTCCCACTGACTGGTATATGGTTACCAACTTGTGTTGCAGTGTCCCACTGATTGGTATATGGTTACCAACTTGTGTTGAAGTGTGCCACTGACTGGTATATGGTTACCAACTTGTGTTGCAGTCTGCCATTGACTGGTATATGGTTACCAACTTGTGTTGCAGTGTCCCACTGACTGGTATATGGGTACCAACTTGTGTTGCAGTGTGCCATTGACTGGTATATGGTTACCAACTTGTGTTGCAGTGTGCCATTGACTGGTATATATTACCAACTTGTGTTGCAGTGTGCCACTGACTGGTATATGGTTACCAACTTGTGTTTCAGTGTGCCACTGACTGGTATATGGTTACCAACTTGTGTTGCAGTGTGCCACTGACTGGTATATGGTTACCAACTTGTGTTGCAGTGTGCCACTGACTGGTATATGGTTACCAACTTGTGTTGCAATGTCCCACTGACTGGTATATGGTTACCAACTTGTGTTGCAGTGTGCCACTGACTGGTATATGGTTACCAACTTGTGTTGCAGTGTGCCACTGACTGGTATATGGTTACCAACTTGTGTTGCAGTGTGCCACTGACTGGTATATGGTTACCAACTTGTGTTGCAGTGTCCCACTGACTGGTATATGGTTACCAACTTGTGTTGCAGTGTCCCACTGATTGGTATATGGTTACCAACTTGTGTTGCAGTGTGCCACTGACTGGTATATGGTTACCAACTTGTGTTGCAGTGTGCCACTGACTGGTATATGGGTACCAACTTGTGTTGCAGTGTCCCACTGACTGGTATATGGGTACCAACTTGTGTTGCAGTGTTCCACTGACTGGTATATGGTTACCAACTTGTGTTGCAGTGTCCCACTGATTGGTATATGGGTACCAACTTGTGTTGCAGTGTCCCACTGACTGGTATATTGGTACCAACTTGGAAATATTGAAAAGTTACGAATGGGAAAATTGTATAATTTTATTGAAAATATTATTACAACATATTACATTCAGTTTTGGGGAAAAAATGTAACTAATATTTATTCACAAGTTTGTTAAAACGTTTAACTTTAAGGAAAAGGGTGAACCTTCTTCTTCTTTCTTCTCTTTTTTTTTCTTCTTTAACCGTTTTAGATTTAAGTCCATTTTCAATAGTGTTCTTAACTCTTTCATACATTATAAATGCTGATGCTGTTCTTAGGCAATTTCTGGAAAACTGTAACTGAGCCACACATGACATAACCCATTATGACCTCTACGCTTCTGTAATCGTGTTTTTTTGCGCTACAGCTCACACAATGAGCATGGAGTGTCCAATAAATTAGCGGCTCAGGAAGCACAACTAACAACTACCTCGTGTTCAGTTGAACACCTTCAGGAATTTTATGTAAAGTAAAGGACCCAATATGTGGAATAACTTAACAAATGACCTGAGATATTGCAGACTACTTGCAGAATTAAAAAAAAAAAATCTTTATTCTGTGCCTGAATGCTGTAGCCCAATGTTATAACCTGTCATATAATATATTTTATAACTAATCTCATATTGTAAATCCATAAAGTACTATTTAACCTTTTTTCTAATTTAATCATCACACTTTTCAGCGAATATTTTGTAAACTGTATCAACTATTTTTTTTTAACTTACATCCAAAGCTTTATATTGACTCCATATGTATAACAATAACTGTCATTTAGCATTAAGTAATCTCTAGTTTACTTTAGGTCTTCCCTAAATGTTATTAATACTTTGCACTTCTCGCAAAATCTGCATCAGCTGTACACTTTTTATGAGAATTATTATTATTTTATTTTAGTATTATTATTATGATTTTTATATCACATATTACCATGCTAATAAACCATACCACGGGTGGGATTCGAACCCGCGGTCAGAGAGTGTATTTTTACGTGTCTTCTCTCTGGCTTAGGACACGGAGGAGCGAGCCTCCACAACCACTTGTGCTAACTCACCCACACTGATTTCTCACACGGTAAATCCATACTCTTTAATAATACAATTCACGAGAGTTTACCGTTTAAGTTTATTTGAAAAAAAGTCTGTCAGTTTTGTGACTACGAGTCTCAAAAGTAATATATTGTTCTAATGAGACAGTGGTTTATTATTGTATATTTCTGCCTATAAGAATACTTCATGGTTTCCCTGATCATCATTATTATTATTATGCTGTCTCCATTCTGAAATTTAATTATCTTAAGAATTTAAAAGAAATTTCATGAAAATAAGTATAATGATTTTTAATTTCATGGAAAATACATAGGTTCAGTCGCAGCTAAATATACTAGTATTTAAACCATGGACCATATATATAGGAGTTTCAAATTCTCATATATATATATATATAATATATATATATATATATATATATATATATATATATATATATATATATATTTTTAATATATATAGTATATATGTATTTTCCATGAAATTAAAAATCATTATACTTATTTTCATGAAATTTCTTTTAAATATATATATATATATATATATATATATATATATATATATATATATATATATATATATATATATATATATATATATATATATATATATATATATATATATAATATATATATAAAAGTTGTGTTTACCTGAACCACTTGTGGATCAATTTGTCAGGCCTTAACTGCCACAGACATGTTCATATTCTAGCTTGCTCACCCCACACTGGTGACGTACATCATTCTGGTGACTTCATCGATGTGCTGGCCGGCCCCCTCCTCCTTACCCAGGCTGGGGATCCACACACACTACTGTTTTCACATACAGGAACATCCTGGTGCAGCTTCCGGAGATGCTTGTGCTGTGATCTGGGCCACTTCCGGCGCTTTTGTGAGGTGCGGGGCGGTGGTGGTGGAGTGATGAAACAGGTTAGCACCGCCTTACTCACCTGTTATACTCTGTCTAATAAACTGCATTAGTGTTTCCATTTTACCGTAGTGTCTCTGGATGACGGGGGGAAAGGAACGGGTTCAATCTGGGGCCAGTAAAGAAGAATGAGTAAGTCTGCTTGCAGGTACTGGCTCCATTCACCTAGCAGGAAACTGGTACTTGGGTGTTGCTCGACTGTTGGGGTCACATCCTGAGAGTTGGTAGGATACCTTAAACTTAGACTTGGCTCTTTAATGATCTGAAATATGTTAGCAGCTCTTATTGTAAATTCAATAGAGTAAAAATGAGACTGTTGTACAAGTGATAATGATTCTGCGAACTGTAGTGACAAGTTTACTTGCACTATTTATTCATCCTGTGGAAGATAGCAAGAAAGTATATGGACACATACAACCTTAGGAATTATGTATGGTCTGATTCGCAACTTGTGTCTACTATGATAGTCACAGAAATTATTCCAGAAAAAAGCAAAGCATATAAATTTAGATATTAAATATTCCCCATTAAAGACTAATCTGGAAAATACGAAACACGGGAGACGTGAAGACAATTCTGCTTGAAAGAAGCATCGAAAAAAATTGTACGAGGAAATAATGAGGTAATGATGGAGCGTCACAGGCGGGGTCTCGCAAGGCTCAGTACTTGTTTGATAATGCTTATAATTTATATAAAATTGATTCGCCACCCAGCTCTCTTGAGAGAAGGGTGTGCTACTCTGGTCTCTGGCCCCTGGTGGAGACTGTGAGCAACTTTATTTTCACTGTCATGGCGGCGGTGGGCAGACGCCGCATCAACACCGTCTGCATAGACATGGTTACAGGAGTAATCCAACCTGCTGTGGCGGCTACAGTAATACCTACTATTCTTCGTGATATATACAACATTGATATGGAGGAACTGTATGGAGTGGCACTAAATGGCATGAACAGGATCTTTGTAAAGTTGTTAACGGCTGCAGCATATGAGACATTGGTAGAGCGACATCAGGACAACGTCTACACGGTCAATGTGACATTGCAGGTGCGATTAAAGGATGTGTCGCGCACCTACACATGGGTAAAGGTAAAGAATGTGCCTTTTGAGGCAGATCAAATGGATGTGGGACGTGTCTTCAGCGAGTATGGGACAGTACATCTGGCAACGGCAGGAAAGTGGAGTGTGGGACCCATGGAGGGTCTTCCTGAGGGATCTTTCACCTTAAAGATGTCATTACGGAGGCCCATTCCATCTTACATCATTATGGCTGAGTTTCGTACGCAAGTGTACGTGACTTACGCAGGACAAAGGAGGACGTGCAGGATATGTGGGAATTTTGATCATGTAGCAGCGGATTGTTTGCGGAGAGGTGCTCAATGAACCGCTGAATGCAAGATCCCGACAGAACAACAGGGAAAGTATGAGGGGACGGCTGGTGATGAGGGACAGCAGCAAAGGACCAGGAGCTGGAGTGAAATAGTGGAGGGTGTGGCAGAACCGTGCCACCCATCAGAGCCTACTTTGGAGAGAGAGGTGAATGAAAAGGAGGTTGAGGAAGTACCTGTGATAGAGGAAGGCATGGATGTGCCTCTGGTGGAAGTGATTCAGGGATTACTGGATGATCCATTACAGGTGTTGCATGTTGGGGATGGGGCAGATTTGGTGGAGGAGGCACGAGTTGGGATTGACTCGGGGCAGGAGAGTTCTGAGGTAGCAGCATTGGTGCGTGAGTGCGTCAATGTGGAGGTGCATCAGAGTGATAGTGGGGACATGATGGAGGTGGGGAGCGGGTCGCGGAAGCGATCTGGCACGGTCGAAGATCATGATGATATCTTGACACCGGCCCAGAGGGTCACGAAGAAGCCTTTGGTGGAAGTGAAGGGAATGACAGGGAGGGAGTTGGCAAGAGATGATGGTAAGGATGCTGCTATGGGCAGCAAAAGTGTGGCAAGGGGGTGGTAAAGGAAGGATAATGTCACAGTCCGTGCAGAGGTCGAAAGGTAAACCCACTCATTTATATTCCAGTGTCTAACTATTAATGTTAATGGGTTGAGGGCAGAGGTCAAGCGACGGTGGGTAGAGGGAACTTTGAGACGGTATGGTGTGCAAGTGGGGTTCCTACAGGAGAACAATTATAGATGTGGACGTGAATTATGTTTGCAGGGATATGAGGTGTATGTAGGGTCTTCAGGGAAATTAAAGGGGTGTGGCAGTGGTCATTAGCACGTCAAGCCCCTTTGTTCTACGAGCGTGGGAGGAGAGTGGGGGGCAGGGTGGTAAGGGTGGAGGGAGATTGGGGGTGAAGGTTTGTTTCGTAGGGGTTTATATGCCGGCGGAGGCTTCTCGAAGAGTGAAAATTGATTTTAAACGAATACATGGTGGGGGCATTGGGAGGTTTGCCGGGCGTGGCAATATTGGGAGGGATTTTAATAGTGTAATTAGAAAAGGGATGTGGAACCTAGGGAGCGGGTTGTGAGTTGGAGGCGTTGAGGGATTTATTGAGTAGTGCAGGTTTTAGGGACGTAGTGGGAGGGGGGGTTTTTGTGGAGTATACTTTTGTTAGAAAGGGATATGCGGCGCGTTTGGATAGGGTATATGTGACGAGGAGGGTGGTTGTAGGGAGGGTGCAGACTTTTGATGTGGGATTCTCGGATCATAGGGGTGTTCTGGCAGATGTGAGTTGGGAAGGGGTGATTAGGTGGTATCAGAGTTATTGGAAGCTGAATGGTAGATTATTGACTGGCATGGGTAGGGCGGATGATTTTAGGAGGTGGTGGGGGTCATTGTGGGAGCAAAGGGCAGAGGATAATAATGATTTGGTGGAATGGTGGGAGAGCTGTGCGAAAATAGGAATTAGGGAATATTATCAGAAGCTGGGGCGAGAGGAGGTGTGCTGGAGGTATGGTCTACAAAAGTATCTTGAGGGGTTGTTGCAAAGTTGTTATGAGCGTGGAGGAGTGCAGGTGACGGATGAGATTCGAGGTTTGAAAGAAAGACTGAGGGATTTGCAAAATGAGAGGTTTGATGCGTGCAGAGTGAAAGCGGGTATGGATGATGTTTTATGGGGTGACAGACCATCGCGGTATGTTGTGGGCAGGTGTAGGGGCGCAGAGAGGCTATGACGATAGACTACCTGGATGTGGAGGAGGATTTGGAAGGATTCAATAGGGGTCAATGTTTACGGACGACTGAGGCGATGGGAGTTTACGTAGATAAGTGGTTTGAGGCGTATTTGCGGAGCAAGGGTGGGGGAAGGAGTGAAGGTGAGATTGTAGAGGAGGGAGTGGTAGGGGTTTTGGGGACAAGGACAGGTTGTGTCTGGAGGAGAAATAACAGAGGAGGAGGTGTGGGAGGCGGTGAATGGAATGAGTAGGGAAAGGCGCCTGGTATGGATGGTATGGTGAATGAATTTTATAGGGTACATTGGGATGTGTTGAAGGAATGTATGGTGGCCTTGATGAATTGTATGAAGAGTAGGTGTAGAATGGGGAGGAGCAGGGCATGGGGTGGTAGTATTAGTTAAGAAGAGTAATCAGGGAACATGGTGCAGAATTATAGACCTCTGGTAATGATGAATGCAGATTATAAAATCTTTGCGAAGGTTTTGGGGAACAGATTGAAGAGAGTATTGCAGAAGGTGATAGCGGAAGGACAACGAGGATACCAGGTAGGTGTATGATTGAGGGACATGAACGCATCAAGTGATTTATAGAGGGGCTGGGGAGGAGTATTAGCGTTGGACTGGAAGGGGCATATGATAGTGTGGAGAGAGGATGCTGTATGCAATCATGAGGAAACAGGGGTTTGGTGAGGAGGTAGTTAGGTGGGTAGAGACGGTGTATTCGGGGCTACTGTGCGTGTGCAGGTGAATGGGAAATTGGGAAGGGTGATACGAATGGATAGGGGTTTGCGACAGGGATGTCCATTATCCCAGATATTGTTCGCGTGCATGCAAGATCCCTTTACAGGATGATTGTGAAGAATGTGGGGTGGGTGGGATACAGGCAGGGAGGGGAGGAAATGATATAGTGGGGTACGTGGACGATACCACGGTGCTGGTGAGAATGGAAGAGGGATTGAAGATTATTGAGGGCTCTAAGGGTGTTTTGTGCAGCTACGGGTATGAGAATTAATGGGGCGAAATCGCGTTTGTTGGAGGTAGGGGCATGGATTGGAGGTAGATTGGCTGAGAGATATGGGTGGATTATTGTGGATAGTCTGAAAATTTGTGGTATTATGTATATGGGTGACAGTATGGAGGCCAGGAGGGTGAACTCTGGGAGGGTGGTGCAACTAGCGCTAGATAGGTTGACGAGTTGGAGGGCGGGGATCTTTCCTTGCATCAGAGGTGATAGCGGTGAACGTGCTGATCTACAGTAGACTGTGGCACGTGGCAGTGGTTTACCCTCTGATGCAGGAGGATGTGAGAGGGTTGGAGGTGAGGGTTTTAAGTACATTTGGGCTTTCGGTAAACACTGGTTGAGGAAGGAGGTGGTTAGGAAGAGAGTGGAGTTAGGGGGGTTGGGGCTTATTTGGGTGGAAAGGAGGTTGATGTGTTTGTTTGTGAAACGGTGTATGGTGTGGCTGGGAGGCACTGAGGGGGCTACTGTGGGAGCGGTGGATCGGGAGGTGCGCAGATGGTGGGGGTGTATCTTGGGGACGTGTTGGGATATATTGCGGCATTTGGTGATTGTGAGGAGGGTGCAAGAAGTGAAGGCTAGTTAGTGTTTTGGAGGTTGCGTGTGGGGAAGGATGGGATTGGAGGGGTGGCTGAATACCCTATGTATGATTGGGGATTGATCTGGAGGGTTTGAAAGGTATGAGGATTAGGGCTGGGGATAGGGAATTAATGTATAGGTTTCTACATGGGGTGGTGGCAGATAAGGCATTGTTATGTCGGATGGGCATTGTTCAAGATGGGTGCTGTAAAAGATGTGGGTCGCAAGAAACAGTGATGCATGCTATATATTTTTGTGAGGAACTGGGGTGGTGAGAGAATGGATAGGCAGGGTGTTGAGGAAAATGGGGGGTGGGGGTATTTCAGTACTGAGGGCTATGAGTATGGATATACGAGGGGTGGGTGATAGAGAACGCAGGGGTTTATGGTATTTAATGGTGGATTTCGTGTGTGTGTCCTGGAGACTGAGGGAGCAGGGGGTGGGGAAAAGGATTAGAGCTATGGGGGGCACAATGTATAGGAGTAAATGCAGGAATCAGGTGGTGTATGGGAGTAAATGGGAGTCTGCATTTTCTGATGAGTATAGGAACATGGTTTTGCGGGATGTATTGTAGACATAGAAGGGGGCTTGACGTGGTAGGAGGGTAAGCTCATCCTGGTTAAGGTATGACGAGTGAGCGTGGAGTTTTAGATGTGTATTAGGGTGTAGTTCTAGGTGGGGGGAGGTGTGTCTGTTGGGTCATAGTGGGAGAGGGGGAGTTTAATTATCAAGGTAATTTTAGCGGTTGTGGGGAGATAAGGGGGTTTAGGGTATGTGTGCATGGAGGGGGGTTGGGATGACTAATGATGCAGGGGTGGGGGTGGCTTTTCAAGTGGGGGGAAGGGTTTTGATTATAGGGGTTAATCTTTTTGTAAGGGGTTTGAGTGGGTTTACCTGACGGTTTTTCTTGGTCGGAGAGGCATGGGTCTGGAGTATGAGTATGGGGAGCTTCTCTGTTTTATGATGACGAAAAAAAAAAGAATTTTTTTTTTTTTTTATATAAAATACTCTCAAGAAGTTGCTGTGTATGTGTGTGTGTGTGTGTGTGTGTGTGTGTGTATGTGTGTGTGTGTGTATGTGTGTGTGTGTGTATGTGTGTGTGTGTGTGTGTGTGACAGAATTTGTGTAAATGGCTTGGAAACCCGACAAGTTGATATTTGAGACACTTGGACAACATGTGGGATTTTTTATTCTGAAAAAGTTTCGGCCACCCAGTGGCTAATTCAGGGATCCCAAACCACGGTGAATGGCTGCTTTAAAAGTCAACCACTTAGGATCAGGGGTTAATTCCAGCTGAATTGACGTTCTACTTATTCCTCTGGCTGGAGGCAATTTCTCACTAGCTGGCTGAGTTCACAAACTGGTCTCCCTTGTATGAGTTATAAACCAACAGTAGTGAGCTAACTAACTATGCCCTCTCTCTCTCATCATTGCACTGATTTGTACGGGACCTGTCCACATTGCTGCTATACTGCACTTGTGCATACTCTAAGTATTGGTGGTGGAAATATATGGGTACTCAAAAACAACTCTTAGTGTTTGCCTTTGCCTATATTCTCTTGGTTCGTTCCATTCTTGGATTAGATTTTGCCACCGAAGTGGCTAGTTTATTGTGCACCCCATATCCATCCTGTGGACGGTAGCGCAAGAGCATATGGATACACAAAAGGCCTAGGCACTAGGCCCCAAAGGGGTTAACAATTGTACATTTGGGTTTATATCTACATTTCAATTATCTGTTACAAGCAGGTATCTTATTTCATGAATAAGATATCTTGACATGTCACATAGGTTATTATATTGTCTATCTCTATATTCCTCAATAAGTGCACAATTAAGCACATAGCGTTCAAGACAGTGACCATATGCCTGATCACATAATTTGCATTTAGTTTGATCATCATCTGTGTCTCCCAAACTGTCAGAAGTACCTGTAGCCAAGCCTAAGCCTGGCCACTACAACATCAGTCAGTCTGTTCACATTGCAAGTTGCTCCACAAACATGCCCATCTGTGCTCGCATTATCATGAGCACAGATAGGCACGTTCATGGAAATTAATTTGGATTTATATCTACAGTTCACTTATCTGTTACAAGCAAATTTAGGAAATTTGCTTAGAATAAGTGGTATCCTACCTTCACTAATAAGATATCTTGACATGCCACATAGGTTATTATACTGTCTATCTCTATATTCCTCAATAAGTGGACAATTCAGCACATAGTGTTCAAGACAGTGACCATATGCCTGATCACATAATTTGCATTTAGTTTGATCATCATCTGTGTATCTCCCAAACTGCCAGAAGTACTTGTAGCCAAGCCGAAGCCTGGCCACTACAACATCAGTCAGTCTGTTCACATTGCAAGTTGCTCCATAAACATACTTATCTACATTCATGTTATCATAGTGGGTTATAGATCTACTCAGGCTTCTAACTGCATTCCTATAGCTATCATTTTCATTATTTATTTCTCTCCTAATATTATTCCTAATGCTAGACACAGATATACCAAAGTTATATTCTACATTCTCCTTATGGGTGCTCTTCTTGGCTAACATATCAACTTTATCATGGAGTAATCCAATGTGTGACGGAATCCATAGCAAATGTACTTTAATTCCTTTGTCCCGGATTTTTTTTTCTTGGGCATTTAACTTACGGCAGATACCACAGGCCTTTCATTTGTACCAGTGTTCGTAATACTGTGAACATTATTATATCACCGCTGAGTATTGAAGACTGTGCAATCGTTAGTGGAACTTATGTCAGCACAGTGGACAAACCCGTTTTATAATGAATATATGGGACTGATCAACATTTCTACTGGAGAAACTGCGACACCACATGTTTGCCGAGACCTACTGGACGCACAAGAGAAAGGTGATAAGGCATATAAAAGGTTCCATGAACGACAGCTGAAGTTAGAAGCAGAAGACGTTTTCCAACGATTGTCAAGGATCAACCTGAAGACCTTTGATGCCTTGAAGAAACATAGCAAAGAAACTATCAGAGTCACTGTTCTCAAAAGTGACCGTAAGCTGTTTGGTCACATGTTGCTCGTTGCAGCCATCAGGAAAGTGGATATGAATGTTGTGCTACAGCATTCACCCTCGGATCAGCCCCTTCATCAGTAGCTATTAATACAGATAATCTTAGGAAGATAAATAAAGCACCACTTGCCGGAAGCTTGAGAAGAGCGCATCTCCTGCTGATGAAATTCCTAGTCCACCCACATGAATAATTGATGGCATGGGTTTGCTACAGAGGATAAATGGAAATAATGTAGCTAAGGAATTGTCTGACCATCTATTTAGTAACATACTGAAATCATCTGAGGGAAGTGTTCGAAATGACGTTGTGTTTGATGTTTATCAACAGCAGTCCATCAAAGATACGAAGAGATTTTTAAGAGGCTCCGCTGAAGGGATCAAAATCTTCAACATTCTACCTAATTATATAATTCGACAGAGGAGAGAGTAAGGTGAAACATCAGGTTCATTGTGGAATAATGGCGTCTAGAGGAGAAACAGAAAATGCTAGGAAGGAAAATAATATATGCTGTCTGTTTAGAGCTGTACAACCTAGTAATTGAGAAAATTGTTGCTGAATTAGAAAATCTCAAAACAGTACAAGAAAAGTGAGAATGTTACTCCATGCCCTGCATCATCATAAAAGAAGAAAATACCGATGTCTTCATTCTATGCTTTGCATTTCATTACTGTGTCACTGAGAACTGTAATATTTATATGAAATGTGGATCTCAAGTCAGACTGAGATACAGTGATAATAGTAAATTAGCAGCAACATTGTAATGGCAAAGATGTGTGCAGAGCTCTCCTGGATGTGACACTGTCAAGTGTTTCTGGTGGTCGAGGCAGCTTCGTGCAATGAAGTTACCGCGATGCTGTAAACATTAGGTGACGTTAGATGAACTGTTCATAAGCTTGGAGGAATTTGTATGTCGTCGATGCTGTGCTCAGTCTGATATCAGTGAAGTTAATGAGATACGCTTCCAATGTTTACATTCAAGAGTGGCGTTGTAGATTCAGGACAGTTATTACCAGGTCAAGACAGTCTCCGCTTGCACCAAGCAGCTGGCTATATGGCACGGCTTTCTAGCAGCGTAGTTAGACATACCCAGACCACTCTTGCAAAGGAAGTTGAAAGTCAACGGGATATCTGGCACTCCCCGAGACAATATTATTTTTTTTTCAAATGTAGGAAGAGGTATGTCATACCTGTCAGTATATTGGAAGTGGGTTAAAATACTCGGGTGTTTACTACTTACGAACACGTGAGAATATGAGAGATGACAATGCTGAAGATGAGGATATTCTGATTGATGATTACCAGCAAAATGGTGATAGTTCAGACGTAGTTGAAAACATTTTATATAAATTAATTAGATGTAACTACACATGTATTGGTGATAAACATTTTATTTAAATTTCATTATGTTAATGAATTAATTAATGCATTACGGTTTTATTTATCACTTTATGTGCATAATAACATTCGGTGTTATGCTCTGAGTTAAATAGAACAAAGTTATCAAATAATATTTATGTTGTATATGGTTAGTCATGTATTCTCACAGTTAATCATGCAGTGTTTTAGTCAACACTAGAAGATATCAATATACTCAATGTATACAAGCCTGACACTGGCTCTTGAAGCTTCTTTATTTACACCTAGATATCTAAAGCAATATACACAGGAACAGTATTTTGTATGAAGATATTTGAAATATTTGTTATGAAGTGTTAAAGAAATTTGTGTTTAAGGTACGTGGCTCATACAAAGACGTATAACAAGGCTTAGAATAAAAGTAAATAATGTTAAATGACATTATTTGTGTCTATTAGAAACCCGTTAATTATCTATAATATGATTTTGTCATTTACATTACGTATATAAAAATCTTTCAACTTTCTTTCAACACGTCGGCCGTTTCCCACCAAGGCGGGGTGGCCCAAAAGGAAAAACGAAAGTTTCTCCTTTTAAAAATGGATGATAATAATGATGGCAGCCACGGATGACGACGGCTTCTTGTCAGTGTAACTACACTGAAACTATGCTACACTGCAGAACAGTCTATCGTGCAGTTTTGAGTTCCATGTAGATGTTTTACAGAAAATACCAATAAAGCTTGATGTCCTCAGCTGGCAACGGTGGGTCAGAATTACGGGACTGGCTGTGGTGCATCCAACAAAATAAGCATACTCTTGGATGTCACTACCGCCCGCCTCCGGCTGGGTTACAAGTATCTTTGGCAGGTTAAATCACCACCACCAGATGTAGACCAAACAAGATGTAAACTTTGCCAGTTGGATTATTGTCACACCCTGCGTCATTATGTACTGGAGTGCGATAAAATTAATGAATTCAGAGACAACTCACTCAGAAATGTTCAAGATATGTCAAAGTATTTTATCCACAGTTGTATATTACAGACCATTCTGGAAAAATACCCTGACTTTGCTCCTGTAAATAAAGCATTACCACACACACGTGTGTGTGCGTACTCACCTAATTGTGCTCACCTAATTGTGCTCACCTAATTGTGGTTGCAGGGGTCGATACTCAGCTCCTGGCACCGCCTCTTCGCTGTCCGCTACTGGGTCTTTGCTCTCCCTGCTCCATGAGCTTTATCATACCTTATCTTAAAACTATGTATGGTTCCCGCCTCCACTATATCGTTCGCTAGACTATTCCACTTCCTGAGTGTGTGGGTGTGTATATGTGTGTGTGTGGGTGTGTATGTGTGTTTATGTGTGTGTATGTGTGTGTGTGACCCAACAATTAATATTTGCACCAATAACTCATTACAGTTGTCACCGGGTGTAGACTAGTAAATTGCTCATTGCTTTATAATTTGTTTATGATTGCAACCATGTATAAACGTAAGTAAGTAAATTTACTTACATGATTCATTACATTTGAAACTTGTGAGTTCATTACCTTTGTACCTTGTTCATCTATCAAAACTTTGGGGCCCAGTCTCTGGACCCATTATATACCTCTATAATCTGTAAATACCTTTGTAACTTGTCATGATTGTGACCAGATCTACCTGAGTTCATTGCCTTTGTAACTTGCTCAGCTATCAAAACTTTGAGGTCCAGTCCCTGGACCCATTATGTACCTCTGTAATCTTTTGACTACCGCTCACAGGATGGGTATGGGGTCCATAATAAAGATATTAAACTAACTCACTGACTAAGTACGGGGCCAGGAGCTGTGAATCGACCCCTGCAACCCCAACTAGGTGAGTACATGTAATAAATTTTGATGTAAACGAGGGATGGGAACACCGTAGACTTTAACACAGTTACTTGACAGTAGAGAGAAAAGGGAGAGGGGGGGGGAGAGAAAAAAGAAGTCTGGCGCAATTATATATTTTTAGGCTTATAATGACTGAATTACTATACTAATACACACACACACACACACACACACACACTTGGTTTACCCGAAGGTGTAAGGAGACAAAAACTAAGTGCACTTGGGAATGGAAAAAGTACAGAAGGCAAAGGACCCAGGAAAATATGATTAGTCGAAGAGCCAGAAACGAGTATGCACAGATAAGGATGGAGGATCAGCGACAGTACAAAAACAACATAGCATCGAAAGTCAAGTCTGACCCGAAACTGCTGTATAGCCACATTAGGAGGAAGACAACAGTCAAAGACCAGGTGATCAGGCTGAGGAAAGAAGGTGGGGAACTCACAAGAAACGATCAACAGCTATGTGAGGAGCTCAACACGAGATTTAAGGAAGTATTTACAATGGAGACAGGAAGGACTCTGGGAAGACAGAACAGAGGGGGACACCAACAAGGAATATACCAAGAAGTGTTTGATGACATACATACAACTGAGGAGGAAGTGAAGAAGCTGCTAAGTGACCTTGATACCTCAAAGGCGATGGGACCGGACATCTTCCCGTGGGTCCTTAGAGAGGGAGCAGAGATGTTGTGTGTGCCACTAACCACAATCTTCAACACACCCCTTGAAACTGGGCAGCTACCCGAGGTATGGAAGACGGCAAATGTAGTTCCCATTTTTAAGAAAGGAGACAGAAACGAGGCATTAAATTATAGACCAGTGTCACTGACGTGTATAGTATGCAAAGTCATGGAGAAGATTATCAGGAGGAGAGTGGTAGAGCACCTGGAACGGAACAAGGTTATAAATGACAACCAGCAAGGATTCATGGAAGGCAAATCCTGTGTCACAAACCTTCTGGAATTTTATGACAAGATAACAGAAGTCAGACACGAGAGAGAGGGGTGGGTTGACTGCATTTTCCTGGACTGCAAGAAGGCCTTCGACACAGTTCCTCACAAGAGATTAGTGGAGAAGCTAGATGATAAGGTATATATAACAGGAAGGGCACTGCAATGGATCAGAGAATACCTGACAGGGAGGCAACAACGAGTCATGATACGAGATGAGGTATCACAATGGGCGCCTGTAACGAGCGGGGTTCCACAGGGGTCAGTCCAAGGACCAGTGCTGTTTTTGGTATAAGTGAATGACATGACGGAAGGGATAGACTCAGAAGTGTCCCTGTTTGCAGATGATGTAAAGTTAATGAGAAGAATTAAATCAGATGAGGACCAGGCAGTACTACAAAAAGACCTGGACAGGATGGACACGTGGTCCAGCAACTGGCTACTCGAATTTAACCCTGCCAAATGCAAAGTCATGAAGATCGGGGAAGGGCAAAGAAGACCGCAGACAGAGTATAGGCTAGGGGGCCAAAGACTGCAAACCTCACTCAAGGAGAAAGATCTTGGGGTGAGTATAATACCGAGCACATCTCCGGAAGCACACATCAACCAGATAACTTCTGCAGTATATGGGCGACTGGCAAACCTGAGAATAGCGTTCCGATACCTCAGTAAGGAATCGTTCAAGATACTGTACACCGTGTACGTCAGGCTCATACTGAAGTATGCAGCACCAGTTTGGAACCCACACCTGGTCAAGCACGTCAAGAAATTAGAGAAAGTGCAAAGGTTTGCAACAAGGCTAGTTCCAGAGCTAAGGTAAGGGAAATAGGCCTGACGACACTGGAGGACAGGAGGGTTAGGGAAGACATTACAACGACATACAAAATACTGCGAGGAATAGATAAGGTGAACAGAGACAGGATGTTCCAGAGAAGGGACACAGAAACAAGGGGTCACAATTGGAAGTTGAAGACTCAGATGAGTCAAAGGGATGTTAGGAAGTATTTCTTCAGTTACAGAGTTGTCAGGAAGTGGAATAGTCTGGAAAGTGACGTAGTAGAGGCAGGAACCATACATAACTTTAAGACGAGGTATGATAAAGCTCATGGAGCGGGGAAATAGAGGACCTAGTAGCGGTCAGTGATGAGGCGGGGCCAGGAGCTGAGTCTTGACCCATGCAACCACAAATAGGTGAGTACACACACACACACACTCACACAAAGCTAGAGGATCAGGCACGCATAACAGGAAAGGAACTGCAATGGATCAGAGAATACCTGGCAGAGAGGCAACAATGAGTCATGGTACGTGATGAGGTGTCAGAGTGGGCGCCTGTGACGAGCGGGGTTCCACAGGGGTCAGTCCTAAGACCAGTGCTGTTTTTGGTATATATGAATGACATGACGGAAGGGATAGACTCAGAAGTGTCCCTGTTCGCAGATGATGTGAAGTTAATGAGGAGAATTTTATCGGATGAGGATCAGGCAGGACTTCAAAGAGACCTGAACAAGTTGGAAGCTTGGTCCAGCAACTGGCCCCTCGAATTTAATCCCGCTAAATGCAAAGTTATGAAAATCGAGAAAGGGCAAAGAAACCGCAGACAGAGTATAGGCTAGGTGGCCAAATACTGTAAACCTCACTCAAGGAAAAAGATCTTGGGGTGAGTATAATACCGAGCACATCTCCTGAGGCGCACATCAACCAGATAACTGCTGCAGCATATGGGCGTCTGGCTAACCTAAGATTAGCGTTCCGATACCTCAGTAACTAATCGTTCAAGACTCTGTATACCGTGTACGTCAAGCCCATACTGGAGTATGCAGCACCAGCTTGGAACCCACACCTAGTCAAGCACATCAAGAAATTAGAGAAAGTGCAAAAGTTTGCAACAAGACTAGTCCCAGAGCTAAGGGAAATGGCCTACGAAGAAAGGTTAAGGGAAATCGGCCTGACGACACTTGAGGACAGGAGGGTTAGGGAAGACATGATAACGACATATAAAATACTGCAAGGAATTGACAAGGTGGACAGAAACAGGAGGTTGCACAGATGGGACACAGAAACAAGGGGTCACAGTTGGAAGTTAAAGACTCAGATGAGTCAGAGGGATATTAGGAAGTATTTCTTCAGTCACAGAGTTATCAGGAAGTGGAATAGTCTGGAAAGTGACGTAGTGGAGGGAGGAACCATACATAGTTTTAAGACGAGGTATGATAAAGCTCATGGAGCAGGAAGAGAGAGGACCTAGTAGCCATCAGTGAAGAGGCGGGGCCAGGAGCTATGAATTGACCCCTGCAACCACAAATAGGTGAGTGCAAATAGGTGAGTACACACACGTGTGTGTGAGTATAATTAGATAACCTATACGCCCCCCTCCTCTCTTGCTTACGCTCTGGAATACTGAAGATATCTTCATAAAAAATCCGCTTCTCCTGTGAATGGTAGAGGCTATAGTGAGTTACGGTAATTCCCAAGTGATAGTAACTCCAGCTCTGCTGGATCGAAAGCTTTGAAGCTCCCGTAGCTAATGAACCCTTACTGGAATACTTGACGATATCTTCACTGTCCTACTGAAGTCTCCCAGCTCACTTTGACATTACTGACGTCTCTCGCCCAAGGTTCACACTACTGAAGTCTCACAGTTCAGGCTGACACATTTCAACAACTTGTATGAACCCCATCCTGCGTGATGGAATTCGACAGAGTGAAACCTAACTAGCTTTTGTTCTCACTGTGTAACTATCATATTGAATAGTGCAGCAGTGTACTGATGATGTAAATATATATATTTAATAAAACATGGAGCGCCCGTGTCGAGTAAATGTGTGATGCACTACGTGCAGTGACACCACCTGTGTGTGGTGACAACACTGGTGGTGCAGTGACACCACCTGTGTGTGGTGACAACACTGGTGGTGCAGTGACACCGCCTGTGTGTGGTGGCAACACTGGTGGTGCAGTGACACCAGCTTGTGGCAGTACTGATTTTCAGGAAGTGTGAGGGGTGTGGGAAGGGGAGGGGAGGGAGGGAAGCTGTTACCAGGGGACACAGCACCTAAATTAAGTTCTGCGTTCAATTGCAGAAGTTGGCAGAGCTCAGCCCTCCCCCACCTCCCCTCACCTCTCACTCTCACCTCCCCTCACCTCTCACCCCCACCTCCCCTCACCTCTCACCCCCACATCCCCTCACCTTGTTACTTCCTCACCTCTCACCCCCACATCCCCTCACCTAGTCACCCCCTCACCTCTCACCCCCACATCCCCTCACCTTGTCACCCCCCTCACCTCTCACCCCTCACTTCTCAGCTCTCCCCTCACCTCCTCTCAAACCACCACCTCACTTTCTCTTACCTCCCTCCCCCTGTGGCATGCTAAGAGTATGCTACATTTTATTCGCTTATGTCACACACACACACACACACACACACACACATGCTGGACAAAATGTACACACACACACACACACACACACACACACACACACACACACTCCCTCTCTATACCTCCCTTCTCCCTCTCACACACACACACTCCCTCTCTATACCTCCCCCTCTATACCCCTCTCCCCTCCCGATCCCTCCCCTCCCTCTCCCTACCTCTCCCTACCCCTCTCCCTCTCCCTACCTCTCTAGTTTTAGCAATATTCTAGCTGTCCTCTCTAGTACTAGCAATATTCTAGCTTAATATTTAGGAGAGTAGTCCAAACTTCCTGAAAACCTATATCCCCCCACTCTCTCCCTCCCTTCTCCCTCAAACGCACACCCCTCTCCCTCTCTATACCCCCTCTCCCTATCTCCCTCCCTTCTCCCTCACACA
>WNWK01023773.1:0-30610 GCA_009830355.1 Cherax destructor | reverse complement strand
GTCTGTGACCAAGCCTCCTGTTGGACCAGAGCCTGATCAACCAGGCTGTTACTGCTGGCCGCACGCAGTCCAACGTACGAACCACAGCCCGGCTGATCAGGTACCGACTTGAGGTGCCTGTCCAGTGCCTGCTTGAAGACAACCAGGGCTTGTTGGTAATCCCCTGATGTATGCTGGGAGGCAGTTGAACAGTCTTGGGCCCTGACACTTATTGTGTTGTCCTCAACGTGCTAGTGGCACCCTGCTCTTCATTGGGGGATGTTACATCGCCTGCCGAGTCTTTTGCTTTCGTAGGGAGTGATTTTTGTGCAAGTTTGGTACTAATCCTCGAGAATTTTCCATGTGTATATAATAATGTATCTCTCCCGCCTGCGTTCTAGAGAGTACAGGTTTAGGAACTTCAAGCGTTCCCAGTAGTTGAGGTGGTTTATCGCACTTATGCGTGCGGTGAAGGTTCTCTGCACATTTTCAAGGTCAGCAATTTCACTCGCCTTGAAAGGTGCAGTTAGTGTGCATCAATATTCCAGCCTAGATAGAACAAGCGATCTGTAATGTGTCAACATGGGCTTGGCATCCCTGGTTTTGAAGGTTCTCATTATCCATCCATTCAAAACCTGCATAAACACACTTGCGGTGCTTCAATGGAGAAAAATTTCCTCATCAGTCATCAAGAGATCAAGGAGAAAATTATTAATTTTTCCGTGCAAAGTAAAACAAGAATAATGAATTTCGTTTTAAATGAATGGATAAATTTGAACTGTAACAATTTATTTAAGTAAAAAATATTTTTTACGATTGTATCAAGTTTATGCATAAATTTTCTTTTTAAATGATTGTTTCGTTTTTCACAATATTAAAACAATGGCTAAAAATTTTCTGAACCAGCACCTCCACTAATTTTAGCTACGAGCCGCCACAGGATCATACCCCAACTGTTTTAGTTGTTGCCACCAGAGTTTTCTAGGGTTATTCTTGTACTTTCCGATTTTTGAGCAATATTGCCTTGCCTTTGCGCCTTTTATAAACCTCTGCACTCTGTTCCTCACCCTTTGGAATTCATTTAGGGCTGCAATATTACAAGGACCACAATGGAAATAAGTCACTTTATCTGACTTTTTTAAGCTATCCTGGTGAGTAATGTACACATGTTAATATAAATATGATAATTTGTGTAAGTGTATTTATGTGTACTTGTACCCTGTGGCCTGGTGGCTAAAGCTCTCGCTTCACACGGCGAGGGTCCAGAGTTCGATTTCCGGTGAGGGTAGAAATATTGGGTGTGTTTCTTTACACCGGTTGTCTATGTTCCCCTTCAGTAAAATGGGTAGATGGGTGTTAGTCATCTGGTGTGGGTCGCGTCCTGCGACAAAACTGACCTAATATACCTGAAATACTCTGCATAACAAGGGACTTTCTGTATAGTAGTATGTCATTGATGTCAGCTAGGCCTGTATGTCTTGTAGAAATAGAGATATTATTATTATTATTATTATTATTATTATTATTATTATTATTATTATTATTATTATTATTATTATTATTATTATTATTATTAATATTATTATTATTATTATTAGTATTATTATTATTATTATTATTATTATCATTATAGGGAGGGTAGCATGGGCCACCACTGTGTCCACAAATACAGTTTGTTTTTCTTTTTACATCCAAATCCCAGACTAGCGTGGCTGAATTCTAACTGAAGTTCTTCAAAACCGCCATCATGACTCACGAAATCGCAATAACACGATTGCAATCGTGATTAATTAAAAAAATGTAATGTCGATATTATAATTATAGTCCTTATGGAAGGCAGGCATGACTAGTGTTATAAAGTATTTGTTGTTCCTCCTTGGTGGAGCATGAAAGTCTTGCTCTACATGTCTCCTCAATATGAATGAGGAAGTTTGACCATTCTCTGGTCGTGACACATTATATTACATTGTTTGCTGGACACTGGGGTCTTATACTTAGTCTCTCTGGTTATATTTCTATGACTTTAATGGTAACCGGTTAATGACTCAGGTTGAGTGTGTACCTCTGACTGTCAAGGTTAACCTCACACTTCACCTTACATTGTTAAGAATGATAGTTACATTTTATGCTTGCACAGATAACATTGTTTATCTCTTAATGGTGACTTAGATCTGGACAATATATTGTTGATGAAGAAATATTGAGTAAATATTGAGTACGGTGTTAAGTGTGGTGGCCCTATACTCCCCCAACACTAAGAAGGTGAAGCTTTTGTCAACATTACCAGAGTTTTATTGTTTTCTTGTTATTATTGTCTTCCTTGGCCTCCACATGCAAGGTTTGTGTGCTAACATGTCACTACAAATATCTCTACACCATGTTCATGCAATAATTTAATAATAAATATCATATATTGTGTCATCAGTATAACAATAGTGTTTATTCTGCCGGCAGCCGGGTACCAACTGTTTGTTAAGAGGTTATTCACCCGGCAGTGAGCTAGTGACCGGTTAATAGATTAAGTTAACCTCAGGTGAGCTGTCTTGATGCCGGGCTCTTGATCAAATGGACATTACTTGTCATCCCCTTCCTCGGATCGAACCTGAATCCCTCATATCCCCTCCAGGCATTGTGTGCACCCTACGGGTTTAGTGTTTCCTCTGATTAAAAAATATCGCCTCTTTACTGTAACTGCTTTTTACATAGTTGAGTTACTATGATATCCACAAACAGAACAATCAAGCTAACAAAACCAGATGAACTCCTACTCCCACCTATTGAAACAGCAAACAAACTCAATGATTTCTTCTCCACCATAGGAAAAAAGCTGGCAAGCAAAATCCCAAGTTCAAACACTCCACCTAACGACTATCTCACTGGCACCTATCCGAACACACTATTCCTAGCCCCAACCAACCCAATAGAACTTTCACTTATAATCAACACATTAAAAAACAAAGCAGGTGATCTAAATAACTTACCACCTTTTATATACAAAAAAGCCTCTCAAGTTCTCTCACCAATTATTGCAACACTCTTTAACAAATCCATCGAATCCTCTACCTTCCCATCAATACTCAAAATAGCAAGGGTCACCCCCATACATAAAGGAGATAAAACAGACCTGAATAACTACAGGCCGATATCTAACTTACCCCTTCTCTCCAAAATCTTTGAAAAATTAATTCATAGACAAATATATTCCTACCTCACCTCCAACAACGTACTCAACCACTGTCAGTTTGGATTCAGGCCTAATAAAAATACAAATGATGCCATTATACACATGTTAGAAATAATTTACACCGCTTTTGAGAAAAAAGAAATCCCAGTGGGAATCTTCATTGATTTACGTAAAGCTTTTGATATAGTTGACCATGATCTGTTACACCTAAAATTATCACACTGTGGTATAAGAGGGCACTCCCTCAACTACCTAAAATCATACCTTAGCAACAGAAACCAATATGTGTACACAAATGGAGCTAGATCTACCGCACAAACTATTACAGTAGGTGTCCCACAGGGAAGTGTTCTTGGCCCACTTCTCTTTCTCATTTACATTAACGACCTACCAAATGCATCTCAACTACTCAAACCCATGACACTACATAAGTTATCTCGCACCCAAGCCCAGACATACTAGCCAACACTGTAAATACTGAATTGCAGAAAATGTCTACCTGGATGATGACTAACAAACTTACTCTCAATATTGATAAAACCTATTTTATTCAGTTTGGGAACAAACGCACAACTTAACATAATGTTAAACGGATCCCCTATCACAAAACTCACAGAGGGAAAATTCCTAGGAATCCATCTTGACAGTGTCTACCTGGAGTCTACCTGGAGAGAATTCCAGGGGTCAACGCCCCCGCGGCCCGGTCTGTGACCAGGCCTCCTGTTGGACCAGAGCCTGATCAACCAGGCTGTTACTGCTGGCCGCACGCAGTCCAACGTACGAACCACAGCCCAGGTGATCAGGTACCGACTTGAGGTGCCTGTCCAGTGCCTGCTTGAAGACAGCCAGGGGTTTGTTGGTAATAACCCTGATGTATGCTGGGAGGCAGTTGAACAATCTTGGGCCCCTCACACTTATTGTGTTGTCCCTCAACGTGCTAGTGGCACCCCTGCTCTTCATTGGGGGGATGTTACATCGCCTACCGAGTCTTTTGCTTTCGTAGGGAGTGATTTTTGTGTGCAAGTTTGGTACTAAGCCCTCGAGAATTTTCCATGTGTATATAATAATGTATCTCTCCCGCCTGCGTTCTAGAGAGTACAGGTTTAGGAACTTCAAGCGTTCCCAGTAGTTGAGGTGGTTTATCGCACTTATGCGTGCGGTGAAAGTTCTCTTCACATTTTCAAGGTCAGCAATTTCACCCACCTTGAAAGGTGCAGTTAGTGTGCAGCAATATTCCAGCCTAGGTAGAACAAGCGATCTGTAAAGTGTCAACATGGGCTTGGCATCCCTGGTTTTGAAGGTTCTCATTATCCATCCTGTCATTTTTCGAGCAGATGCAATTGCTACTTTGTTATGGTCTTTGAAGGTGAGATCCTCTGACATGATCACTCCCAGGTCTTTGACATTAGTTTTTTGCTCTATTGTGTGGTTGGAATTAGTTTTGTACTCCGATGAGATTTTAATTTCTTCACGTTTTCCGTATCTGAGTAATTGAAATTTCTCATCATTGAACTTCATATTGTTTTCTGCAGCCCATTTAAAGATTTGGTTTATGTCTGCTTGGAGTCTTGCAGTGTCTTCAACGGTGGACACTGTCATACAGATTCGGGTGTCATCTGCAAAGGAAGACACAGCACTGTGGCTTATATCCCTGTCAATGTCTGATATGAGGATGAGGAATAGGATGGGAGCAAGTACTGTGCCTTGTGGAACAGAGCTTTTCACAGTAGCTGCCTCAGATTTTACTCTGTTGACTACTACTCTTTGTGTTCTACATGTTAGGAAATTATAGATCCATCTACCAACTTTTCCTGTTATTCCTTTATCACGCATTTTGTGTGCTATTACACCATGGTCACACTTGTCAAAGGCTTTTGCAAAATCTGTGTATATAACATCTGCATTCTGTTTATCTTCTAGAGCATCCAGGACCTTGTCGTAGTGGTCCAGTAATTGGGACAGACAGGAGCGGCCTGCTCTAAACCCATGCTGTCCTGGGTTGTGCAATTGATGGGTATCAAGATGGGTGGCAATCTTGCTTCTTAGAACCCTTTCAAAGATTTTTATGATATGGGACGTTAGCGCAATTGGTCTGTAGTTCTTTGCTATTGCTTTACTGCCCCCTTTGTGGAGCGGGGCTATGTCTGTTGTTTTTAGTAGCTGCAGGACGATCCCAGTGTCCATGCTCCCTCTCCATAGGATGTTAAACGTATGTGATAGGGGCTTCTTGCAGTTCTTGATGAAGACGGAGTTCCATGAGTCTGAGCCTGGAGCGGAGTGCATGGGCATGTCATTTATTGCCTTTTCAAAGTCATTTGGCGTCGTGGTGATGTCAGAAAGGCATGCGTCTGTCAAGTTCTGTGGCACTCTCATAAAAAAAATCATTTAGGTTTTCGATTTTCAGTCTGGTTAGTGGCTCGCTAAAAACTAAGTCATACTGGGATTTAAGTAACTCACTCATTTCCTTGCTGTCATCTGTGTAGGACCCATCCCATTTAAGTAGGGGCCCAATACTGGTTGTTGTTCTCGACTTTGATTTTGCATAGGAAAAGAAATACTTAGGGTTTCTTTCAATTTCATTTATGGCTTTTAGTTCTTCCCGTGTCTCTTGATTCCTGTAAGATTCCTTTAGTTTTAATTCGATGTTTGCTATTTCTCTGACTAGTGTCTCAAATTTCAGACACATATACAACAAATTTCCAAGAAAGTCTCAAAGACCGTGGGAATACTATCCAAGATACGGTACTGTGTTCCACAACCAGCTCTCCTTACCCTATATCACTCACTCATTTACCCCTACCTCACCTATGGAATCTGCGCATGGGGCTCTACATCAATAACTCATCTCAGACCACTAATAACACAACAAAAGGCAGCAGTTAGAATGATAACAAATTCACACTCCAGACAACATACTCCACCAATATTCAAAAACCTAAACTTACTCACCATACAAGACATTCATACTTTTTACTGTGCCTATTACATACATAGAACACTCTATGCAAATATTAACCCACCACTCAAACTTCTCCTTACCAATTTTAACAGGACACATGACCATAACACTAGACAGATCACTCCTCGATGTTCCCCGTGTCCATCTAACACTATGTAAAAACTCAATGCAAATAAAAGGCACGAAAATTTGGAATTCATTACCTGTCATTGCCAAAGAAACCCGGCCTGTACCCCAATTCAAAACGATGCTAAAAAACCACCTTCTCACCCAAACCTAAATGCTCAATATCAAACACTCCCAACAAAGTAGAATAATCACTTAAATGTAAAAACCTGATTAATCACTTAAATGTAAAACCACGTAAACTGTAACTGCAATGCAATTAATTGTTTTAAATTGTTATCTCACTCAATTAGTTGCATTGCTACAATTAATAAATTATTATGTTCAACTTATATTCAAACTTTATAACTTAGATACACAATTATACTTATTTTATAAATTATCAACCATAATTTTTTACCATGTAGTCTACTATTAAATAGTCCTAAGAATGCCCATAATGCACAGCATATTAGGGGCTTTTGGCATGTACATCTCATTTATACCTATGTATCATGTCTACCTAACTATGTATCATTGTACAATGTCTAAATAAACTATTATTATTATTATTATTTTATCATTTAAAGTTTAAATAATAAGATATTACAAGGACCCCAATGGTATTAATTAACCCTTTGGGGGTCGGTGCCATACTAGTACGTTTTACGAGCAGGGGTTGGTGCCGTACTAGTACGCCCAAATTCTAGCGACCTCAATTTAAGCAGAAAACGTCTGGTAGGCATACATATGAAAGAATGGGTCTGTGTGGTCAGTGTGCGCAGTATAAAAAAAATCCTGCAGTACACACTGCATAATAAGAGAAAAAAAACTGACCGTTTTTTTCGATTAAAACAGCGACTTTGAAGTCGATTTTCGTATGGTATTTATTGATGTATTCTCGTTTTCTTGGTCTCATTTGATAGAATGGAAGATATATTACAGAAATAGAGATGATTTTGATTGGTATGACAATGAAAAGTACCTTGAAATTGAGCTCAAAGTAGCGAAAATGTTCGATTTTTGACGATGTTCAAGAGTAAACAAATCACACCATGCCTCCAATGCACATCAACTGGCGAGTCTTATATTCATGCACAAGTGCTCTGATATTATTTATACCATTTTTACAATGATGCAGTTGTATACATAACAGTAAATCTTCTATTTTTTGTGAGAATAAAAATTCAAAATGAAAAGCAAAAGTAATGGAACAGGGGCCTGGAGACGTGACTAATGAACAGAGAACATGTTATTTTAGTGCCAGGAATGTCTGCCTTGTTTACTCTGGACCCTATTTTGAAATTGGCATCGTTTGAAATTTGTGTGAAATTGGAAAATTGCCATTTTCTGACCACTATTTTGGGTAGATGAAATTGGTAAATAGGCGGTTTCTTGTACACAATCGATAGAAGAAATGGAGTTCTAGCGAAATAGCTATAATTTTAGGAGACTGAAAATTTGTCAAAAATAGGGCTCAAAGTGGGCAAAATCGCCGATGCGTAAGTGTCATGGCTACCGCTAACTTCGCGAAAGCATAATTCCGTTAGTTTTCGATCAAATTTCATAATATTTGTGGCATTATGATCGGAAAAAGATTCTCTATCATTTCATAAGAAAAAATTATTTTTTTTTTTCCAAAAAATTTTCGACCCTAGGAACACTTTCCTGAGAAGGCCTGTCGACCCCCAAAGGGTTAAGTCACTTTGACTTTCTTGTGTTATCCTGGTAGGTGAACTACACTAGATGTATCGGATGTGAAAATTTAGATATCCGCAGATGCGGATGTGTATGAGGATGTCTTACTTATTTTGTGGATGCGGATGTAAGAAATTGTGCAGATGTTCCGCAGATGCTGATGCAGATGTTCCGCAGATTTGGATGCGGATCCATATGCCTATATCTGTTTACAGTAAAATCCAGATGCGGATGTGAGAAATTGTGCGGATGTTCCGTGGATGTGGATATCTGATACATCACTAAT
Organism: Cherax destructor; assembly: GCA_009830355.1. Classification (NCBI taxonomy): domain Eukaryota; kingdom Metazoa; phylum Arthropoda; class Malacostraca; order Decapoda; family Parastacidae; genus Cherax; species Cherax destructor. Next base: position 22,399 of record WNWK01023773.1, on the reverse strand, counting down.
CTACACATACGCTGCTGTGTATGATAATTTATGTAACTACGTACAGTGGTACCTCGAGTTATGATGGTCCCCAAAATCGCCCTTTTATGTAAGTTTATTTTTTTAAATGCTTTTGTAGGTATATTTTTGGGGGTGTAAAAGGACTAGTCTATTTTACATTATTCCTTATGGGGATAAATTCGTTTGGTAATGGCACTTGAACAGCATTTTCGAACGAAAAAATATCGTAACTCGAGGTACCACTGTATATTTATGTGTACCTGTACCTGTATAAACTTATTTACCAAAGACTAGTGGAGCACTGCAGGAGGTCTACTGGCCTATGGTAGGCAGGACAAACTCACACCCACTCATGTGCCTCTCAAAACTGAGTTTCAGTCTACCCAAAGTTCTGTAATACTGTAACCCTGTAACACTGTAATTGAGTCTTTCATGTAATATCGTCCCTCTTCTTCCATCTTTCCTTCAACTTAGCTTCATCATTAATATATCTGATTAGATTGTCATTACTGAATATTTCCACTATAACACTAGCTAAATATAGTGGACCCCCGGAAATCAAACGCCTCCCAACTTGGCCTATTATGTAAGTTTTTTATTGTAAGTGCTTTTGTAAGTGTATTTTTGGGGGTCTGAAATGGACTAATCTAATTTACATTATTCCTTATGGGAATAAATTCATTCGGTAACAGCACTTGAACAGCATTCTGGAACGAAGAATGTTCAATTTCCGGGGGTCCACTGTATTCTTATTCTCATGTTTTAGTAATCATAATTTAGTTTTAAGGCTGCTTGAAATGCCTTGCATAAATAGGGGCTTTCTGTAAAGTAGTTAATATATGTTAATTACCCTAATTATGTGTTGTATTCCACTTTATAGAAATAAATTTTGTTTATTGTAATTATGCTACCCGGGAGTTTGTTGCACTCGTCTTCAACTGTTACCAAGCCAATGCTTTCCTGTATTCTTTCTAAATCTAGCTTTGTCCAACTTGAGTCCATTATACATATTCATCTTGGTAAATAAACTTATTTTTTTGTTTATTATTTATTTCTGCAAGTCTTACCTGGTTAAGTATTTTTATCACAATATTTATATCACCTGCATTAATTCCAGTTTTCCATTTATACATCTCAGTCATATACAGTGGACCCCCGAGTAACGAGCATAATTCATTCCAGAAGCCTGCTCAAGTGCCATTACCGAACGAATTTACTCCCTTAAGGAATAATGTCAAGTAGGTTAGTCTATTTCAGACCCCCAAAAATACACTTACAAAAGCACTTACAATATTATACTTACATAATTGTACGATTTCCGGGGTGCTCGTTACTCGGGGGTCCACTGTACCTCTCTAATTCTACACTTTTCTAGAGTGTAAATTCTGTGCCTTCAGTCATTCTTAACATAAGATTTGTTGATACTTTTAATCTGGGGTATACCCGGAGTATACCTTTAGAGGGTTTCGGGGGTCAATGCACCCGTGGCACGATCTGAGACCAGGCCTCGTTGTGGATCAGGGTCTGATCAAGCACGCAAACTGATGTATGAACCATAGCCCAGCTGGTCAGGTACTGACGTTAGGTGCCCGTCCAGCATCTTGAAGACAGCCAGGGGTCTATTGATAATCCTCTTTATGTATGCTGGGAGGCAGTTGAATAGTCTTGGGCCCCTGACACTTATTGTGTTGTCCCTCAGTGTACGCATGGCACCTCTGCTTTTCATTGGGGGAATGTTGCATCTCATGCCGAGTCTTTTGCTTTCATAGGGTGTTGATTTTTGTTTGTAAGTTTGGTACTAATCCCTCTAGGATTTTTCAAGTGTATATTATCATGTATCTTTCTCGCCTGCATTCCAGGGAATACAAATCAAGGGTCTTCAACCATTCCCAGTAATTTAGATGCTTTATTGTACTTATATGTGCTGTGAAAGTTCTTTGTATACTCTCCAGGTCAGGCCTAGGCAGTATAGAATGGGTCTTGACACTCAGTGTGTGCAATATTAAAAAAAATCTGGGACCACTTAGTAGCTTGTGGGAGCACCAGTTCTATTGAGTGCCAGCTTACGTGAACAGTGTGGCAAACCCCAGAGATCCACTAATGCCATGTCGTACTAACTCTCTCCTTTCAGGAGGAAAGTGATGTTGACCCCGAGTTTAGTGGCTTTGAGATGGATGTGACTACAATTGGTCGATGAAATATATGAAACCTAGATAATAACCCATGTGCAACATTTGTGCCACATCCTTTCAATTTTGATGCAACTGGTAGTGTCATTCTGCCATAATGTCCTATCATCTATGCCCTAAGTAGAGAGAGAGAGATACGAGCTGGCTGGCTCTGTCCCAGAGAGAGCCGCTCATGAATCAGAATTAAGGACTAAATAGGTTTATTTAGGCACAGGTACACATAAGTACAATTTATCATTATGTAAATTACTTAGGATAACCCAAAAAGCCAGACAAAGTGCTATACTTCTGTGCTTGTTGATATGAGGCATAGGCTTGACTGTGGTAAATAATATGCATTTCCTCTTGTTCAGATGTGACGATTCTGCAATGTATGTAATACCTGTTGGTTCATGAGCGGCTCTCTCTGAGAGAGAGAGGGGAAAGGGAGGGAGAGAGAGAGTGAAAGGGAGAGAAAGTGAAAGGGAGAGAGAGGGAAAGGGAGAGAGAGACAAAAAAAATTGGCAAGAATTGCTGGCTACACCTCATGGATGAGAAGAGACAAGCAAGGGCAGGGCAAGGAGGAGGTGTTACTGTGTGCTTCTCTAAAAGTGTACATGCCCAGCACATTGATGTTGCCATCCCTACTCATCTTGAAATGATGTTCTTCAAACTATGCATAAACACTAGTACAGTGGACCCTCGGTTTTCGTTGAAAATTCTTTCCAGAATGCTGTTTGAGTGCCGTTACCGAATGAATTTGTTCCCATAAGGACAAATGTAAATTAGATTAGTCATTTCAGACACCCAAAAATACACTTACAAAGCACTTACGAAAATACACTTACATAATTTTTCGAGTTTGGAGGTGAACGAAAACCGAGGGTCCACTGTATCTCTGTACTAGTATGTGCAGTGTAACTCACGAAATCATAATGACACGATTGCAAACAAACCATACCACGGGTGGCTAACGCGTCGGTCTGGAGTTTTGAGACTTTCTGATCGTGGGTTCTAACCCCACCCGTGGTATGGTTTATGTGCAATGTACAGACCTCAGTGGCAACATGCAGACCCCATCAACTTTCTAATAGAAAATGTGGACACCCTTCTGCTCCTACACAACTGTCAACATATCTTAATTGTTGGTGACCTCAACCAACATCTTATACAGGGGGACTTTGATGACCTTCTTGCAGTGTTTGACATGAGAAACTTTGTTGATTTCCCTACTAACATCTCTGGCTCCTCCCTTGACCCAGTAGTGAGTGATCTGGCAGAAGGTATAGGTACTTGTCAACCCCTCGGTTATGTTGGATCGTCTGACCACAAGGCTGTTTTTATGACACTTAGGATCCCAACAGAATGAGGTGAGGAGTCCACATGTACAACCTGGCTATGGGAAAGAGGTAATTGGCCAGCCCTTTGCTCTGAGCTCACCACCACCGATTGGAATGCTCTTCTCCAAGGGAATGTTGACAACCAAGTGAATGCCTTCACTGGACACATCCTTAACCCATTCAGTGTCGGTTCCGTAATATTACGGCTTGAGAGCCAGTGTCAGTCCCGTAATACTACACCAAAATTCTAGCTCCTTCAAATCTGGTGGAAGAAAGCTCGTAGGCCTACATATGAAAGAATGGGTCTGTGTGGTCAGTGTGTGTGCAATATAAAAGAAATCCTGCAGCATGCAGTGCATAATGAAAAAAAAACTCTGACCGTGTTTTTGGTTTAAAACAGCGACTTTGCGGTGTATTTTCGTATGTTATTTATGGTTGTATTCTCGTTTTCTTGGTCTCATTTGATAGAATGGAAGATATATTACAAAATTAGAGATGATTATTTTCATGATGAAAAGTACGTATTATTAATACAATTATTATAATAATGCAGTAGTCTGCATAACAGTAAATCTTCTATTTTTTTGTGAGAATAAAAATTCAAAATGGAAAGCAAGAGTAATATAAGAGGGGCCTGGAGACATGACTAATGAACAGAGAAAATGTTATTTTAGTGCCAGGAATGTCTGCCTTGTTTATTCTGGACCCTATTTTGAAATTGGCATCTTTTGAAATTTGTGTGAAATTGGGCAAATTGCCAATTTCTGACCACTTTATTGGGTAGTTGAAATAGGTAAATGGGCGGTTTCTTGTACTCAGTCGATAGAATAAATGGAGTTCTAGTGAAATAGCTATGATTTTAGTCAACTGGAACAATGGAATTGGCCAAAAATAGGGCTCAAAGTGGGCAAAATCGCCGATGCATAAATATTGCCTAGATTCGTAACTTTGCTAGAGCTTACTTTCATAAGTTTTTCATCAAATTTCGTACTTTTGGTGTCATTACCACTGGGAAAAGATTCTCTATAATTTCATAAGAAAAAATAATTTTTTTGTTTGAAAATTGTTTGACACGGGGCGTGAGTTAAGGATCAGGGGTCTCAATTCTGAAAGGGTTAATCTACAACAAGAACACATCCCTCACTGGCAGTATGTGATGAAACCTACAGATTAGCCTTGGTTTGGCTTTTGTTGCAGAGAGGCTGCTACTGCTAAGTAGGTATAAGAGACATCCTACTTCCTATAACAGGAACTTGCACAGGCAAGACTGTAGGCATATGGGTGAAGTTCAAAAGTGGGCCATCTCTATGGGAGGTGGACACAAAAAGAAAGCTAGCATCAGGTAGAGTGGGCTCCAAAACCTGGTGGTCCCTGGTCAAGGACAGACAAGGTTATCTGCCTGATGAACTTATTCCACCTCTAAATCGACAGGATGGGACCACCTCTACTAGTAGTCAAGAGAAAGCGGACCTCTTTGCCAAACACTTTGCTACCAAAATGCAGGTTCCTGATCCAACGAAGGGACCCTCCTTGGCTAACTGCAAGAACTGTGTCAAAACTGTCAGTGGTGACAATAAGGCAGGAGGAGGTGCATCTTCTTCTTAAATCGCTTGACCAAGAAAAGGCTGTGGGCCCACACAAGTTGATCCCAAGTTTGCTGAGATGTGCAAACCAGCTAGCAGCACCTCTAACTAGCATCTTTCAGCACTGCCTAGTACAGTGTAAATGGCCTTCTCTGTGGAAAGAGGCAAATGTAGTCCCTATTCACCAAAAGAAGAGCAGAGCAGAAATCAGCAACTATAGACCAGTGTCACTTCTGTCAATCACTGGCAAGATCCTTGAGACAACAATCTCAAGACAAATGACAGAGTTTTTTGACTACCACTAACTACTTTGTGATCGTCAATATGGCTTCAGGAAAGGTTACTCTGCTGCTGATCTGTTGTTAAACCTCTCCATTAAATGACACCAGTCACTGGATGAATCCAAAGTCAGCTGTGTGGTAGCACTGGAGATTACTGGTGTTTTCAACCGAGTGTGGCACCAGGGCCTCTTGGCAAAACTGCAAGCACTGGGAATTGCAGGCTCTATGCTATGTCTCCTCAGTGATTACCTTCATGGTAGATCTCTAAGGGTAGTTCTCAATGGAACAGAATCAGCAAGACATTCTATTGGGGCAAGTGTTCCACAAGAGAGTGTGCTGGGACCATTGTTATAGAATGTCTACTTCTATGACCTTCTTCATCTCATCCCAGAATCCCATGCATATGCAGACGACTATACTCTGATATTTACTTATCCAAGAGAAGAAATGCCAGCTGCTCTAAGCTACTTCAGTCACCAGCTAAGAGCTATATCAGCTTGGGGAAACCGATGGCAGGTAACATTTGCACCTGAGAAAACACAAATGATGATGGTCTCTAGACACCATGATGGTAATGCCAGAGCAATAGTAAGTATGAATGGGAGAGTGTTGGTACCTTTGGAAGAAGTTGATATCCTTGGGGTGAAATTTGGCTCTAAGCTGACCATGAAGAACCACATAAATCTTGCAAACAAGGCAGCCAGGAAGCTTACAGCACTTTGACGTATCTCGCATCTGCTTGACAGTAGGGGTTGCAAGATTCTGTGTAAGGCACAAGTATGCTCACACCTTGAGTATGCTTCACTTTCTTGGTTTGCCTGCCTTCCCCCCTCTTCTGCGACTGCTTGACACAGTAGAGAACAGAGCAAGACGTCTCATCTCTTGCCTGGACCCATCCTGGATAGATCTGTCATTTCAGCAGAGCCTTCAACACAGGAGGGATGTGGGCGGCCTTACTGTTATGTACAAGGCCAACATTGTCAAAGTACCACACTTGGCTCCACTTTGAGGACAGCGAGAAGCAAGCTTTTATACCACAAGACAGGCAGAAATGAGCAACTTCACTCTGGCTGTTTCTTTCTCCAGAGCATCACTTCATCTGAGATCATTTATCCCCAGGATGACTCGAGTCTGGGACTCATTTGTACAGCATTATGATGTCAACGAGATAAAGTCAGTTGATCAAATGAAAATGCTGGCCCACAGATGGCTCCAACTTCATCCTGTTCCCTACTTGTATGTTTCATAACAATGAAAATGCTTTCAAATGAGCTGATGTAGGTAACAGCTCTTAGCTTGTCAATAAAGTTAGGAATCCTTAACTTGTCAATAAAGTTAGGAATCCTTAACTTGTCAATAAAGTTAGGATTCCTTAACTTGTCAATAGCTTGTCAATAGTTAGGATCCTTAACCTAACCTTGTCAAACCCTGTGTAAAAAAAAAGAGAGAGAGGGAAAGGGAGAGAGAGAGAGAGGGGGGAAGAGAAAGAGAGAGAGGGAAAGGGAGAGAGAGAGAGGGAAAGGGAGAGAGAGAGAGAGAGGGAAAGGGAGAGAGAGAGAGAGGGAAAGGGAGAGAGAGAAAGAGAGAGAGAGAGAGGGAAAGGGAGAGAGAGAAAGGGAGAGAGAGAGAGAGAGGGAAAGGGAGAGAGACAGATCGAGACACAAGTACGTTCACACCTTGAATATTCTGGGGTCCCTGACTATTCAACATCTTACCAGAAGATATCAGAAATACGGCTGGAACAAGTGTAGAAGCCTTCAAGAGGAAACTGAACAAGTATCTTCACCAGGTGCCAGATCAACCAGGCTGTGATGGATATGTGGGACAGCAGGCCTCCAGCAGAAACAGCCTGGTTGACCAGGCAAGCACCAGACGAGCCTGGCCTATGGCTGGGCTCCGAGAGTATTGAAACTCTTCAAAGGTATATCAAAGGTAAAGGTATGCTCCACTTTCTTGGATTGCCTGCCCCCATCTCATTTGTGACTTGTTGACAGAGTAGAGAACAGAGCAAGATACCTCATCACTCGCCTGGACCCAACCTGGATAGATCTCATTTCAGCAGAGCCTTAAACACAGGAGGGATGTGGGTGGCCTTACTGTTATGTACAAGGCTAATGTCGTCAAAGTACCACACTTGGCTCCACTCTGAGGACAGCGAGAAGCAAGCTTCTACACAACGAGTTGGGCAGCAAGCAGCAACTTCACTTTGACTGTACCCTTCTCCAGAACATTACTTCATCTGAGATCATTTATTCCCAGGATGACTCGAGTCTGGAACATGTTCATACAGCATAATGATATCAACAGAATAAAGTCAGTTGATCAAATGAAATTGCTGGTCCACAGATGGCTCAACTTCATCCTGTTCCCTACTTGCATTTCTTATAACAATAAAATGGCTTTCAAATGAGCTGATGTAGGTAACAGCTTTTTGCTTGTAAATTAAGCTATGAACCCTTACCCTAATCTTGTCAAACCCTGTGTAAAAAAAATAGCAGAGAGAAACAGAGACAGAGATAAACAGACAGACTGACAGACATGTTTATGTGTAACAGTGAGAACAAATAAAACAACATATGTCAAGGTTAGCTGGGAGCCGTGCACGATCAGCAATATTGAGTGACTGGAACGTCAGCAGTGTAGAGTGATGCTCTTGTCTCACACTGTGCTTAGGAGTTTCATCATCCAGCACTTCTAAAAGCATTGTTGGGATCTATAAATAAAATTTCTATATATTTCTAGACAATAGAAAGTGACCGAGGCAGGTGAACATGTTCACCTGTCAGTTTGTTTGTAACTAGTATTCGATTACTATATCTGTACTTAATATTAGTGTCAGAACAAAAATTGACTATAAAATCACAAGAACTATAAATTGTAATTATCAGAACATAAAAATTATGTAAATTAATAAAAAACAAGGAAAAAAGGTAGTACAGTGGACCCCCGGTTTATGTACTGCTCCAAACTCGAACAATTATGTAAGTGTATTTTTGTAAGTGCTTTTGTAAGTGTATTTTTGGGGGTCTAAAATGACTAATCTAATTTACATTATTCCTTATGGGAAAAAATTCCTTCGGTAACGGCACTTGGACAGCATTCTGAAACGAATTAATTACGTAAACCGGGGGTCCACTGTATATTGGTGATATTTCTGCAAGCGGCAGGACTCCATGTTGTCAGGTGAGCATCTAGTGCCACCTCTTCTGCCTTATATCTCAATAAGTACTGGCATTAATTTTTTTTTGTCTTATTACACACAGAAAATTGCCATCTTTTTTTTTTTTTTTTTTTTTTTTTTTTCAAAATATTCGGAGCTCTAGTAGTGAAAATGTAGAACTACGTTTGGACAGTTAAAGGGTTAATTAATCTTGTGCCCCCCAGGATGTGACTCACAACAGTCATCTAAGTAAGTTTATTCAGGTATACACAAATACAGTTATACATAGATTATCATACATAGCAGTATTATGTATAGAGAACCTAGGATAACCCTAAAAAAGTCAGGCAAAGTGACTTATTTCCATTGGTATCTACTTACTGCTAGGTGAATGGGGACAACAGGTGTAAGGAGACATGCCCAGTGTTGTCCCATAGCTCGGTTGCTACCACACTAAGCTCACACATTGAGGTCCATGGTTGAATCCCTGGTACAGGTGGAAACATTGGGGCATGTTTCCTTAACCCATAAACTGTCCAAACGTAGATCTACGAACACTGGCGCAGCACTCCGAATATTTTGAAAAAAAAAAAAAAATGAAGAGGGCATTTTTCTACACATAATAAGATAAAAAAATTTAGGATCAGTACTTACCACAATATAAGCCCGCGAAGTTGGCGCTGGATGCTCACCTGTAGAATATATCTTTTTTTCTCATTTTTATATTATTTTATATAATTTTTATGTTCTGATAATTACAATTTATAGTACTAGTTCTTGTGATTTCATAGCCAATCTTTGTTCTGACACTAATATTAGGTACTGAAATTGTATCCAAATATAGTCATAAACACTGACAGGTGAACATTTTCACTTTCCTTGGTCATTTACTATTGTTTAGAAATATATACAAAGTATTTATAGGTCCCAGCAATGTTTTAGAAACGCTAGAGTATATATGAAACTCCTTGAAGCATTGTGAAAGACTGGGTGTCACTAAACTGCTGACAGTGCAGTAGTGGTTTGACACTTGATGATCGTGCATTGCTGCAGGAAACCCCTGGCTTTGTTTGTTTTCACTGTTACACATAAACATGTCTGTCTGTCTGTCTGCTTCTGTTTATCTGTCTTTCTGTCTGCCTGTGTGTCTCTGTCTTTCTGTCTGCCTCTGTAAATCTGTTAGACATCTAGAAACATTGATTTATTCTTGATAATAGGTAGTAGGTTGGTAGACAGCAACTACCCAGGAAAGTACTACCGTTCTGTGAAATAGAAACCTCTAACTGTTTTACATGATGGTAGGATTGCTGGTGTCTTTTTTCTGTCTCATAAACATGCTGGATAACAGGTATATCTTGCTACTTCTACTTACACTTAAGTCACACTACACAGGCATGCACATGCATATACAGTGGTACCTTGGTTTACGATGGTCCCCAAACTCGCCCTTTTATGTAAGTTTATTTTTTTAAATGCTTTTGTAAGAGTATTTTTGGGGGGTCTAAAAGGACTAGTCTATTTTACATTATTCCTTATGGGGATAAATTTGTTTGGTAATGGCACTTGAACAGCATTCTGGAACGAAAAAATATCGTTAACCGAGGTACCACTGTATATACATTTACACATCTAGGCTTTTCTCCTTTTTCTTAATAGTTCTTGTTCTTCTTTATTTCCTCTTTCTCCATGGGTACGTGGAAAAGAATCTTTCCTCCATAACCCATGTGTGTCATATGAGGTGACTAAAACGCTGGAAGCAATGGGCTAGTAACTCCTTCTCCTGTAGAAAATACTAAAAAAGAGAAGAAAAACTTTATAAAACTGGGATGCTTGAATGTGCATGGATGTAATGCGGATGATAAGAAAGAGATGATTGCTAATGTTATGAATGAAAAGAAGTTGGATCCTCTAGCTCTAAGTGAAACAAAGCTGAAGGGGGTAGGCGAGTTTCAGTGGGAGAAATAAATGGGATTAAGTCAGGAGTATTTGAGAGAGTTAGAGCTAAGGAAGGGGCAGCAATAATGTTGAAAGATAAGTTATGGAAGGAGAAGAGGTAATATAAATGTATAAATTCAAGGATTATGCGGATTAAAATAAGGGTTGGATGCGAAACGTGGGTCATAATAAGCATGTATGCACCTGCAGAAGAGAGGAGTGCAGAGGAGAGAGAGAGAGAGAGAGAGAGAGAGAGAGAGAGAGAGAGAGAGAGAGATTTTGGGAGATGTTAAGCGAGTGTGTAGGAACTTTTGAACCAAGTGAGAGAGTAATTGTGGTAGGAGAGCTAAATGCTGAAGTAGGAGAAACATTTAGAGAGGGTGTGGTAGGTAAGCTTGTGGTGCCAGGTGTAAATGATAATGGGGGCCCTTTGATTGAACTTTATATAGGTAATACACATTTAAAAAAAAAAAGAGAATAAATAAATATATACAAGATACATGTATGATGTACTGTGTAATGACAGTATTTTGTTGGACTACATATTAGTAGATAAAAGATTGTTGGGTAGATTTCAAGATGTACATATTTATAGAGGGGCCACAGATATATCAGATCACTTTTTAGTTGTAGCTAGAGTGAGAGTAAAAGGTAAATGGGATACAAGGAAAATAGAAGCAGCAAGTAAGAGAGAGGTGAAGGTTTATAACTAAAGGAGGAGGCAGTTAGGGTAAGATATAAACAACTGTTGGAGGATAGATGGGCTAGTGAGAGTATAGGCAATGAGGTCGAAGATGTATGGGGAAGGTTTAAGAATGTAGTGTTAGAGTGTTCAGCATAAGTTTGTGGTTACAGGAAAGTGGGTGCGGGAGGGAAGTAGGACGATTGGTGGAATGATGTAATTAAAGTAGTAAGGGAGGAAAAAGTTAGCATATGAGAGGTTTTTACAAAGTAGAAGTGATGCAAGGAGGGAAGAGTATATGGAGAGAAAAAGAGAGGTTAAGAAAGTGGTGAAGCAATGTAAAAAAAGAGAGTAAATGAGATAGTGCGTGAGATGTTATCAACAAATTTTGTTGAAAATAAGAAAAAGTTTTCGAGTGAGATTAATAAGTTGAGGAAGCCTAGGGAATGAATGGATTTGACAGTTAAAAACAGGAGAGGAGAGTTATTAAAGGGAGAGGTAGAGATATCGGGAAGATGGATGGAATATTTTGAGGAATTGTTAAATTTTGATGAAGATAGGGAAGCTGTGATTTTGTGTATAGGGCAAGGAGGAATAACATCTTGTAGGAGTGAGGAAGAGCCAGTTGTGATTGTGAGGGAAGTTTGTGAGACAGTGGGTAGAGTGAAAGGGGGTAAGACAGCTGGGATGGATGGGATAAAGAGAAATGTTAAAAGCAGGTGGGGATATAGTTTTGGAGAGGTTGGTGCTTTTATTTAACCCTTTGGGGGTCGGTGCCATACTAGTACGTTTTATGAGCAGGGGTTGGTGCCGTACTAGTACGCGTAAATTCTAGCGGCTTCAAATTAAGCGGGAAACGGCTGGTAGGCCTACATATGAAAGAATGGATCTGTGTGGTCACTGTGCGCAGTATAAAAAAAATCCTGCAGCACACACTGCATAATGAGAAAAAAAACTCCGACCATTTTTTTTAGTTTAAAACAGTGACTTTGCATTCTATTTTCGTATGGTATTTATTGATGTATTCTCGTTTTCTTGGTCTCATTTGATAGAATGGAAGATATATTACAGAAATAGAGATGATTTTGATTGGTTTGACAATGACAAGTACCGTGAAATTGAGCTCAAAGTAGCGAAAATGTTCGATTTTTGCTGATGTTCAAGAGTAAACAAATCACACCATGCGTTTAATACACATCAACTGGCAAGTCTAATATTCTTGCACAAGTGCGCTGATATTATTTATACCATTTTTACAATGTGAAAGTAATGTAAGAGGGGCCTGGAGATGTGACTAATGAACAGAGAAGATGTTATTTTAGTGCCAGGAATGTCTGCCTTGTTTATTCTGAACCCTATTTTGAAATTGGCATTGTTTGAAATTTGTGTGAAATTGGCCAAATTGCCATTTTCTAACCACTATTTTGGGTAGTTGAAATTGGTAAATAGGCAGTTTCTTGTACTCAATCGATAGACGAAATGGAGTTCTAGCGAAATAGCTATGATTTTAGTGGACTGGAACATTGGAATTGGCCAAAAATAGGGCTCTTCGAGACCGATAACTTCGCGAGAGCATAATTCCATAACTTTTCATTCAAATTTCATACTTTTGGTGTCGTTATGATCGGAAAAAGATTATCATTTCATAAGAATTTTTTTTTTTTCCAAAAAATTTTCGACCCTGAGAATGTGTTTCCGTGAAGGCTTGTCGACCCCCAAAGGGTTAATAAATGTATGGAAGAGGGTAAGGTACCTAGGGATTGGCAGAGAGCATGCATAGTTTCTTTGTATAAAGGAAATGGGGACAAAATAGAATGCAAAAATTATTGGGGAATAAGTCTGTTGAGTATACCTGGTAAAGTGTATGGTAGAGTTATTATTGAAAGAATTAAGAGTAAGACGGAGAGTAGGATAGCAGATGAACAAGGAGGCTTTAGGAAAGGTAGGGGGTGTGTAGACCAAGTGTTTACAGTGAAGCATATAGGTGAACAGTATTTAGATAAGGGTAAAGAGGTTTTTGTTGTATTTATGGCTTTGAAAAAGGCATATGACAGGGTGGATAGGGACGCAATGTGGCAGATGTTGCAAATGTATGGAATAGGAGGTAGGTTATTGAAAGCAGTGAAAAGTTTTTATGAGGATAGTGAGGCTCAGGTTAGAGTTTGTGGGAGAGAGGGAGATTATTTCCCAGTAAAAGTAGGCCTTAGACAATAATGTCTGATGTCACCATGGTGGTTCAATATATTTATAGATGGGATTGTAGGAGATGTGAGTGCTCGGGTGTTGGCTAGAGGTTTGGGGTTAAAAGATAAAGATCTAACACCAAGTGGGAGTTGTCACAGATGCTCTTTGCTGATGACACTGCGTTTGGGAGATTCTGAAGAGAAGTTGCAGAGGTTGGTGGATGAGTTTGGTAGGGTATGTAAAAGAAGAAAATTGAAAGTGAATATAGGAAAGAGTAAGGTGATGAGGATAAAAAAATTAGGTAACGAAAGATTGGATGTCAGGTTGGAGGGAGAGAGTATGGAGGAGGTGAATGTATTCAGATATTTAGGAGTGGATGTGTCAGCAGATGGGTCTATGAAAGATGAGGTGAATCATAGAATTGACGAGGGGAAAAAGGTGAGTGGTGCACTGAGGAGTCTGTGGAGACAAAGTACTTTGTCCATGGAAGCAAAGAGAGGAATGTATGAGAGTATAATTATACCAATGCTCTTATATGGGTGTGAAGCATGGGTGGTGAATGTTGCAACCAGAAGGCTGGAGGCAGTGGAGATGTCATGTCTGAGGGCAATGTGTGGTGTGAATATAGTTTGGAAATTAGGAGGTGCAGGATTGCCAAAACTAATATCCAGAGGGCTGAGGAGGGGTCATTGAGGTGGTTTGGACATGTAGAGAGGATGGAATGAAATGGAATGACTTCGAGTGTATAAATCTGTAGTGGAGGGAAGCCGGGGTAGAGGTCGGACTAGGAAAGGTTGGAGGGAGGGGGTAAAGGAGGTTTTGTTTGCGAGGGGCTTGGACTTCCAGCAAGCATGCGTGAGCGTGTTATGAGTGAATGGAGACAAATGGTTTTTAGGACTTGACGTGCTGATGGAGTGTGAGCAGGGTAATATTTATGTAGGGATTTAGGGAAACCGGCAGATCAGACTTGAGTCTTGGAGATGGGAAGTACAGTGCCTTCTGAAGGAGTGGTGTTAATGCTGCAGTTTTATAACTGTAGTGTAAGCGTGCCTCTGGTAAAACAGTGATTGAGTGAATGATGGCGAAAGTTTTTCTTTTTCGGGTCACCCTATCTTGGTGGGAAACAGCTGATGTGTTAATAAAAATAAAAATAATTACCCATAGTGCTTCATGCATAATAATGCAACATGGATTTTTTCCTAGGAGGCATGAGGTAGCTAGTAACCTATCAACACAGCTGAGACTTAAAATGGCAGCATGTGGTAAATTTGAGGTGTAGAAAAATTCTCAATATTGGTACATCAGACACAGTGACATCACTTGCTTACTGGTATGTTGGACAAAGTTAAAAAATTAAGCCTTCGGTACTATAATAATCTTGTTTGTAACTCATGGTAAATTAGGAGTTATTATCCTTTCCTTTAAGTTATATGTTTCTAAGATTATTATTATTTACAGGTGACCAGTAATCTTGCAGCATAAGATGTACTCACAGACATGAGCTGTAGGGTCATGCTGGCTTAGGAGTAGTCAACTCAGAAGACTTTTTGCTAAAGGCAGTAGCCATATCTCAAGTAAGTTTGCTCCAAGGTTGTGCATGAGAGACACTGGTTCTTTTGGTCATTCATCCATTTTTTCCCAGAAATAAGATGTACAGTGGACCCCTGGATTTCATCATTAATTCGTTCCAGAATGCTGTTCAAGTGCTGTTACCAAACAAATTTGTTCCCATAAAGACGAATGTAAATTAGATTAGTCCGTTTCAGACCCCCAAAAATACACTTACATACAAAAGCACTTACAAAAATACACTTACATAATTGTTTGAGTTGGGAGCTGTACGAAATCCGGGGGGCCAGTGTATTTTGAAGTTGTGAGGTTAATATTACAAGCTTAATTAATCTTTGAAGGCAGTAACAACCTTATATCAAAAGATGCCCTCACCATGGCCGGGCTCAGAGAGTAGATACTCTCGAAACTCTTCTTCAAAGGTACTATATTACTCTTCACCCAGTCATCTAATTCAGGTTGGCCATCACCAATCTGGCATCATCGGGACCTGTAGGGTGCCAGATTAGTGATTTTGCCAGATTACAGAGTGGTTAGGTTAGAATACACTTAACCCAGTGGCCATATTTATGCATCGGCGATATCACAAAATTAACGCTCTACTTTTGGCTCATTCCATTGCTTTAGTCGACCAAACTCATAGCTATTTCACTAGTATTCCTTCTATTCTGTCGACTGAGTACAAGAAACTGGCCATTTACCTATTTTAAATACCCAATAAAGTGGTCAGAAATTGGTAATATGGCCAATTTCACACAAATTTCAAGAGATGTCAATTTCAAAATAGGGTCCAGAATAAACAGTGCAGACATTCCTGGCATTAAAATAAGATTTTCTCTGTTCATTGGTCACCTCTCCAGGCCACTCTTATATTGCACTTGCTTTCCATTTTTAATTTTTATTCATACAAAAAATATAAGATTTACTATTATGCAGACTACTGCATTGTTCAAATAATTGAATTAATAATGTCAACCCATTCATGACCATGTATTAGACTGGCCAGTTGGACACATATTGGATGGTGATGTGATTTATTTGCATTTGAACATTGGCAAAAATCAAACATTCTCGCTACTTTGAGTTCAATTTTAAGGTACTTTCCATCCTGAAACCAATCAAAATCATCTCTATTTCTGTAATATATGTTCCATTCTATCAATGAGATAAAAAACCGAGAATATAACCATAAAAACCATAAAAAATACACCGCAAAGTCTTACACCAAAAACCCGGTTGCAGATTTTTCTCATGTACTGCGTGCTGCAGGATTTTTATTATATAGTGCACACTTACCACACAGAACTATTCTCTCATATGTAGGCCCAAATTTGCTTGTCACAGATTATCTAAGTGAGCTGATGTTACGCTGAAATTGGGGTTTACCTGAGGCCTAATGCCTTGTCTAAGGGCAAAGGGTAAAAGTTACACAAAACACCTGTAAAACTAGGCCTTCCAGGTCTATCCCCATAAACAAAGCTGATATTACCATTGTGGTTTAGTGCTTCAATGGGTTAGGGTATCAGAAGGGTAACACCAAAATTCCTAGGTAAGAAAATATAAATTTATTTACTTATATTAAACTACAGTGGACCCCCGCTATTCGAACGGCTCGGCAGTCGAACAAATCGTCATTAGTACAAAAAATTCGAAATCGTCATGCGAACAAATGATCGCGAGTCGAAGGAATACGTTCGTGACCTGTCGGCCCAGGCACTTGGGTGCCTCACAGCGCAGGCGTGGAGAGCCAGTCCCGCGTTGTTTACACTCGAGAGAACAATACCCTGCACGCTTCCCCAGACATTTCACACTTAATTATAATTTTTTGGAGTTTGTTCATTAAGTGCGACTGTGAAATAAGCTACCATGGGTCCCAAGAAAGTTCCTAGTGGTACCCCTGGGCTGATAAAAGTGAGAAACACCGTAGAAATGAAGAAGGAAATAATACAAAAATACGAGAGTGGTGTGCGATTGTGTGATCTTGCCAGGATATATGGCATAAACAGGTCAACTATCGCTTCTATCCTGCTTAAGAAGGAAGAAATTAAGCAAGCTGATGTTGCAAAAGGTGTTACTGTGCGAGCCAAAAACAGACCACAAATAATCGAAGAGATTGAAAAGTTGTTGCTGGTGTGGATCAAGGATAAAGAGTTAGTGGGTGATAGTGTGTCTGAGTCAATTATTTGTGAAAAGGCAAGGAACTTGCATGCCGATCTTTTAAAGAAAATGCCTGCAACCAGTGCTGATTGTAATGGTAGTGAATTTAAAGCCAGCAAAGGCTGGTTTTAGAGATTTAAAAATCGTAGTGGCATACATAATGTGGTAAGGTATGGTGAGGCTGCCAGTTCAGACAAATATGCAGCTGAAAAATTCATAAAGGAGTTTCAGGACTACATAAAGACTGAAAAATTGAAACCTGAACAAGTGTTCAATTGTGACGAAACAGGCCTGTTTTGGAAGAAAATGCCCAACAGGACCTACATTACTCAGGAGGAAAAGGCACTGCCAGGACACAAGGCTATGAAAGACAGGCTAACTCTCATGATGTGTAGTAATGCTAGTGGGGATTTTAAATTAAAGCCTTTACTAGTGTATCACTCAGAAAATCCCAGAGTGTTCAAGAGACACAATGTCGTCAAAAGTAGATTGTGTGTCTTGTGGAGAGCTAGTCAGAATGCATGGGTCACAAAGCACCTTTTCAGTGACTGGATCCATGAAGTGTTTGGCCCCAGTGTGAGAAAATACCTACAGGAAAAGGGTTTGGAAAAAAAGTGCCTCCTGTTGCTGGACAATGCTCCTTCACATCCTCAAAACATGGAAGACCTACTGTGTGAAGACTTCAAATTTATAAAACTGAAGTTCTTGCCTCCTAACACCACTCCTCTCCTCCAGCCCATGGACCAGCAGGTCATCTGTAACTTCAAAAAACTCTACACAAAAGCAGTGTTTGAAAAGTGCTTTGAAATGACCTCGGACAGTGAATTGACCCTTAGAGAGTTCTGGAAGAATCATTTCAATATCTACAGCTGCATAGGCCTTATAGGCAAGGCTTGGGAGGGAGTGACTTCAAGGACTTTGAACTCTGCTTGGAGACCATTGTGGCCAGGTTGTGTCCAACAGAGGGATTTTGAAGGGTTTGAGGCTGACCCTGACCCTGCCGACCCTGTGCCTGTTGTGGACTGTATTGTGGAATTGGGCAAGTCCATGGGGTTGGAGGTGAGTGGCGATGATGTGGAAGAGCTAGTGCAGGGCCACAGGGTAGAGCTAACAACTCAAGAGCTGCAACAGCTGGAAATGGAAGAGCATCAGACCAGATTTGAGGCTATTGATTCAAGGGAGAAGGAGGAGGAAGAGGGGCTGAAGAAGGTGCCTTCTTCAGAGATTAAGGAGATGTGTACAATGTGGAATAGATTGCAAAGTTTTGTTGAAAAATACCACCCTGAACAAGCTCAAACAAGCCATAACAGCAGCATGTTCAGTGACCAAACAATGTCCTTCTTCAGGAACATGTTGAAAAGCCGCCAGAAACAGAGGACTGTGGACAGTTATTTTGTTAAAGTGTCCAGTGACTCCCAAGCTGGTCCTAGTGGGATTAAAAGACAAAGAAAAGAAGTAACCCCAGATAGGGCTTTGGTACCTGAAGTCCTTCTGGAAGGGGATTCCCCTTCCAAACACTAACCCCTCCCTCCCTCCCTCCTCCTCCCTCTCTTCCATATGCCATCAACAATCTTCAATAATGGTAAGTAAAAAGACTTGCATTTATTTATTAATACTTTTAGTAGTACAGCACTGTAATATTTAATGTTTTTGTCTATGTAGAAGCTTAATTTTATTAAAATATAATATTTTTTATATATTTTTGGATTTCTGGAACGGATTAATTGTATTTCCATTATTTCTTATGGGAAAAATTAAATCGCCTTTCGAACATTTCACGTTAAGAACAAGCTCCTGGAACGGATTAAATTCGAATGGCGAGGGTCCACTGTATATACAGTCCAAACACACCTCTTCACATATCAATTAGCCAAACCCCCTCAATTACAGTACAGGACGGAGAGAGGGCGGCCGGGTGTCACTTCAAAAACAAAACAGCGTCCCTATGGGGTCGGCCCAGCCACCGCTACCCTCATCCAGAACACATCTCCTCCTATTTCTTCAGTTCACACTCGTCCTTCCGAGCCCCGACCATGTCCGAGCCCAGGGTGTATACTGGTACACCATAAAAGTGCCTATGGCTTAAGTTAGCTACATAAAAAGGGAATACAACATCACAAACTTAGCTGAACCCACCCTGCGTCTCGCCAGCCGCTACCATGCTGCCAACATGTGTTCCCCCAAGCGACGCCACCACCTCCCCCAAACATTTGGAAAATAAATCCCTAGCTGGATTTCCTTATTTCACCGCTTAAACTTACTTTACAGTATTCACCAAAAGCACAGCATATTTCTAAAATTATCATTTACATTTATCTAAAGGTTATACATTATTATTACTGTTTTTCCTAATTACATGAAATTTATGGCACACTTCTCCAATAGCTATATATTACGTATATTTAAATGTCATGCAGAACCCTGCATAACACCCCCACCCCTAGACCATAGGTCTCACTCCACACGGACACCGCTAGGCAAAAAGGGGGAAAAGAAAGGAAATAAACATAAACATTATAACTGGAGAATTTGTCACACAATCATGGACTTTTTGGCACTGCTCATATGTAAAATTACTTTAACAGTCTGAGGCTATTAGATTGCGGACATGTGAAACTCTCCTAACATAAAAGTGATCAAGTTCTATGCCAACCGAGCCCACAGTCACGCTTTGACAAAACTATGTTAGGAAAAGGCACCATCACAACACAGCGGTGGCCACACACTGGCGTTGATGCGTTTTACTAAATTACAATAAACATGATAATAATGTAAAGAGTGAACATTGTACATACTACCCTGAGAAGTGCCATTTAATAACAAACACATGAGCTAATTATCACACCTATTGATTTCCCATCTATCTTGACATGTTAGTAATGCTGTAAGACAGATTTAAAGTATGTATGACACCACAAATGCTTGAAACAGGAACACTATCAAAGAGTAGTGAAAAGAAAGAGAGAGAAAAAAAAAAAAAAAGAAAGATCACATAACCACCCCCCCATCTCACAGCAATCTTTAGTAAACAAAACTGGTTCCCCATGACACACCTCTACGAGAAACAGGAGAGCATGGGAGAGGAGAAAAATATCAGGCCCCAAAAACCAGGTGAATAGTCACATAAATTTTGTTGGCGGGACTGTGGCCATAAACACTGGAGTCATCACCAAAGACCCCTCTAAAAGGTGGACCTACCAGGCCGGCACCTACATGTCATTCCAAGGACCCTGGAGTCACCCCAGTGGTGATCCAAAAAAAAATTAAAAGTCCTGGAGAAGCAAAACACCCCGGATCATTTGATATGACCCAAAAAAAAAGTGGGGGGCATCACCGCCAGCCCCACGTTCACCCAAAACATTAGGTCCAACAGCCCCTATGCCAACATAAAACACAGGTGAGGCATACCAGCCTGCACCTAAAAAAAAACGGAGCATACCTTACCTAGGCATGGCACCTTATGTGACTACCCCCAAAACACACAATAGGGCATTCTGATACCTCCAACTCCGCTCAACCTGCCCTTCTCCTTTTTGGTGGTTCAAGGTTCCGTCTACTCGTCTATCGCAAATTACTGCAAAACAAGAACAGATAAGTGATCTATACACTACATGGTGTACACTATTTACACACAAAACACTTGATCAGCAACCACATTCTCCATTCCCTTCACGTAATGAGTCACCAGGTTTAGAAGTTGGAAAAACGATGCCCAACTAGTGAGGCTCTGAGGGTGGTTCCTCATTAAGTGAAGGAAACGTACTGGATTGTAGTCACGAGAGACCATAACAGGATGCAGAGACCCTGTTACATAAACAGAAAAGAAAGTTAACACTCCCAGAACTAAAACTAGAGTTTCCTTTGCTATGGTGGCATAGCGTCATTGGTGTCTGTTACATTTCTCTGAAACGTAGCTGACTGGCATTACTTGCCCTGCTCTACCCTGCAACAAGACTGCCCCAACCCTCATATCATTTTGCAAAACCCAGGGTTGGTGACTCATGTTTACAAAGAAAAGATCATGAGGGTTAATGTCATACAAAAGGTTCGTATACAAAGATATTAAAATTACAATTATGGGTGTGTCCTTGGCACATAGAGTCATAAGAATCATATAATACTGCCACAAACTCACAACTGTGGTGTCTAGTACATCAACAAAATTATTCATAAGAGGAAACCCTCGACACTTAGTTAGCAAATTTACTTTGTGGCAGTCAGTGAACCTGCTGAGAGGGTCATCGAGTGTGAGACCCTTGAAAGGCAACGTCCACTGACTCTCGCTAAGTACATTGAAAAGATAAAAAAAATTCACATCTTCCTCACGGCAGGTCTCTTCCCACAAGGTGATGTTGCCACACACAGGCTGACTGTGCTCAGCCACATTTACCTCATGGGGATTCACCTGGCCCCCATTTTCAGCATCCCAAAACTCCTTCGCAAAGACCCACCACGGCTGAGCCACTACTACAACCCTTCTTTCAGTAGGTCCAATGCTTCCGCAATCTCGTACAATTTTCCAGTGGACATTATCTTCATCAGGGACTGTATCCACCATCAGTTTCCACACCAACCCAACAATAGCTTTCCTAGGAGCCGGCTCCAATATCACCACCTCCTCACTAGCCTGCAGATCAAGTAGCACCATCACATGGTCCCACGTTATCCTTGGCAGACTTGTAGGCTGGTTCACTAGTGCCGCCCCTCTCATCTTAGCCAAACAGTCTCTGAAACTGAGAAAAAACACCGAGGGGGAAGCATCACCATTCTCACCTAGCCCATGACTTAACCCTTTGGGGGTCGGTGCCGTACTAGTACGTTTTACGAGCAGGGGTTGGTGCCGTACTAGTACGCCCAAATTCTAGCGGCCTCAATTTAAGCAGAAAACGTCTGGTAGGCATACATATGAAAGAATGAATCTGTGTGGTCAGTGTGCGCAGTATAAAAAAAATCCTACAGTACACACTGCATAATGAGAGAAAAAAAACTCTGACCGTTTTTTTCGATTAAAACAGCGACTTTGCAGTCGATTTTCGTATGGTATATATTGATGTATTCTCGTTTTCTTGGTCTCATTCGATAGAATGGAAGATATATTACAGAAATAGAGATGATTTTGATTGGTATGACAAGGACAAGTACCTTGAAATTGAGCTCAAAGTAGCGAAAATGTTCGATTTTTGACGATATTCAGGAGTAAACAAATCACACCATGCCTCCAATACACATCAACTGGCGAGTCTTATATTCATGCACAAGTGCTCTGATATTATTTGTACCATTTTTACAATGATGCAGTTGTATACATAACAGTAAATCTTGAATTTTTGTGAGAATAAA
>WNWK01023772.1:0-30611 GCA_009830355.1 Cherax destructor | reverse complement strand
ACACATGCTTGGTCGACTCCCCCTCCAGATTACTTATCTTTTTTAAAGATTCGTCACACTTCATCAGTTTCTTTCCTTCTCTCCCTCTCTCTCTCCCCCTCCTCTTGTTCACCCTTCCTCCTCCCTTTATTCCCTTTCTTTCCCGTTCTTCCCTCGTTCCCTTCAATCGTCCCTTACTTTCTCCTTCCTTTCCTTTCTTCCTCTGGCTTTTCCTTCATCCCTCTCTTTCTTCCTCTGTTCTTTCTCCTCCACTCCATCCTCAATTCTTCCCTCCCTCCCTCCATCTCTCAATTCTTCCTCCCTCCCCATCCATCCCTCTTTCCGTCCTTTTCCGGCTTTTCTCTTTCCACTCTTCTCCCTTTCTTCTTCCCTCCATCAATTTTCCCTCTCTTTCGTTCTTTAATTTTTCAGTTCACATCAGAAATTTTATTTTTTATTTTCAATTTTTCTTGTTCATTTCCATGTCTTTCCTCTATATCTGTTCTTTCTTTTAATTAACTCTCTCTCTCTCTCTCTCTCTCTCTCTCTCTCTCTCTCTCTCTCTCTCTCTCTCTCCTCCCCCCCCCGTTCTCTCGCCCTCCTCGTACGTAAGTTTATTAAACCAATTTAATATATATATATATATATATATATATAAATAATATATATATATATATATATATATATATATATATATATATATAATCTCCCTACCCTATCCCTTCAAAATATACCTCTTCTTGCTACTGTGTGTGTGTGTGTGTGTGTTGCGGCTTTGGTTGTATGTACCACCTATTTGTGGTTGCAGGGTCGAGTCATAGCTCCTGGCCCCGCCTCTTCCTGATTGCATAGGTCCTCTCTCCCTCTCCAGGCATCAAACCTATCAAAACTAATGGTTCCTGCCTCCACTATGTCGTTTCCAAGCCATTCCACTTCCTGCCTCTAGACTGAAGAAATACTTCCTAACATCCCTTGACTCTAGGAGCTTCCTTCCAATTGTGACCCCTTGTTTCTGTTCCCTCTCTGGAACATCTTGTCTCGTCCACCTTATCTATTCCTCGCAGTATTTTATATGTCGTTATCATGTCTCCCCTAACCCTCCTGTCCTCTATGCCGGGATTTCCTTAACCTTTCTTCGTAGGACAATCCCGTGTGTGCGTTCTTGTAATAAATGCACTTAAAACAAAAGCTATCTAACTGTGCTAGATCTATCAAGAAAGATAGCTCAGAGTTTTCGACGGCCGCACACTCAACCGAACACACTGACGACCGAACACACTCGACGACCGAACACACTCGACGACCGAACACATCGAACCGAACACACTGACGACCGAACACACTGAGACCGAACACACTGAGACCGCACCTCGACGACCAACACACTCGAGACCGAATACACCTCGACGACCGAACACATGACGACCAACACACTCGAGACCGAACACACTCGACGACCGAATACACTCCACGACCGAAACACTGACGACCGAACAACCGACGATCGAACGAGATAAACGAGGCCCTGTAATTCCCTCTCGAATCAAATTCCGGAAATGACACCATCTTCAATAACCCAGCTGATCCCCGAAGCTGACTTCACCAGCTGATCCTCCCAGCTGACACCATCTTCCGACTAACTCACAAAGTGAATGTTTTTTTGGTATTGTGGTCCAGGACCAAGAAGAGAAGCAACGTATTCAGGTCCAGGACCTATATAAGAAAGGGTCTGAAAGAATTATCTCCATATTCC
This sequence comes from Cherax destructor, assembly GCA_009830355.1. Classification (NCBI taxonomy): domain Eukaryota; kingdom Metazoa; phylum Arthropoda; class Malacostraca; order Decapoda; family Parastacidae; genus Cherax; species Cherax destructor. The sequence goes on along the minus strand of WNWK01023772.1, from coordinate 28,879 downwards.
AAGATGGTGAGGAGACCTTAACTACTTCCAAGATGGTGCCCTAGGGAGACCTTAACTTTTCCAAGATATTGAAGGTGACCTTAACTTCTTCCAAGATGCTGAAGGTGACCTTAACTTCATCCAAGATGGTGAAGGTGACCAACTTCTTCTAAGATGGTGAAATGACCTTAACTTCATCCAAAATAGTGAAGGTGACCTTAATTCTTCCAAGATGGTGAAAGGACCTTATCTACTTCCAAGATGGTGGGGGACCTTAACTTTTCCAAGATGGTGAAGGCGACCTTAATTTCCTCGGTGAAATGGAAGCCAAAGAATAAATGCAAGGGAGAGAGAGAAAGAGAGAGAGAGAGAGAAGAGAGAGAGAGAGAGAGAGAGAGAGAGAGAGAGAGAGAGAGAGAAAGGAGAGAGAAGAACTGGAACAAAGAGTGGAGTAATGACGGAGCAACTATTGAGGGAGATGGATTGACGTCTAGTCTAGGACCGTCACGACCTCTGGTCCCTCACGCACTCCCCTGGTCACCACACTCTCTGGTCCCTCACCACCTCTGGTCCCTCACCCCTGGTCCCTCATGCACTCTCTGGCCCCATGCATTCTCTGGTCCCTCATGCATTCTCTGGTCCCTCATGCACCTCTGGTTCTCTGGTCCCTCGTGCACTCTCTGGTCTCTAATGCACTCTCTGGTCACTACGCACTTCTGGTCCCTCGTGCCTCTCTGGTCCCTCATGCACTCTGGTCCCTCGGCCTCTCTGGTCACTCACGCACTCTCTGGTCCCTCATGCACTCTCTGGTCCCTCATGCACTCTCTGGTCCCTCACGCACTCTGATCCTCACGCACTCTCTCGTCACTCACGCACTCTGGGTTATCACGTATTTATAATACACACACACACACACTCGTCAGGAAATTTTATCTGGCCAAATTGATGATAAAGGTGCCTGGGGGCAGTAGACATGGCACTGGCGCCCTCGTAGAGGGCCACAGAGGAGCGTAGTGGAAAGTGGGAGAGGAGAGGAAGGGTAGAGGCAGAAAGGGAAGGCAGCGGTAGGGAAGAAGTGAAAACAGGGAGGTAAACAATTGCTTGCTGTGTTTCCCTGTCATATTCCATCACTTAGAATGGATAACATTATATAGAAATGTGTGTCAGCCTGAGCTGGGAGACGTCAGTATGTCAGCCTGAGCTGGGAGACGTCAGTAGTGTCAGCCTTGAGCTGGGAGATGTCAGTAGTGCAGCCTGCGCTGGGGAGACGTCAGTAGCACCTGGCTGGAGACGTCAGGTGTCAGCCTGCGCTGGGAGACTTCAGTAGTGTCAGCCTGCGCTGGGAGACTTCAGTAGTGTCAGCCTGAGCTGGGAGACGTCAGTAGTGTCAGCCTGCGCTGGGAGACGTCAGAAGTGTCAGCCTGCGCTGGGAGACTTCAGTAGGCAGCCTGCGCTGGGAGACTTCAGTAGTGTCAGCCTGAGCTGGGAGACGTCAGTAGTGTCAGCCTGCGCTGGGAGACGTCAGAAGTGTCAGCCTGCGCTGGGAGACTTCAGTAGTGTCAGCCTGAGCGGGAGACGCAGTAGTGTCAGCCTGAGCTGGAGACGTCAGTAGTGTCACCCTGCGCTGGGAGACTTCAGTAGTGCAGCCTGAGCTGGGAGACGTCAGTAGTCACCCTGCGCTGGGAGACTTTAGTAGTGTCAGCCTGAGCTGGGAGACTTCAGTAGTGTCACCCTGCGCTGGGAGACTCAGGAGTGTCACCCTGCGCTGGTAGACTTCAGTAAACCAATAAGGATACCATCAAACATTCCAGTAAGGGTTACAGATACGACAGCTTCAGAGGTTTATTTCCATCAGCTCTGTAGTTATATCACTTGGGAATGACCCTTCCCATGCAGGGGAGTAATGGAATTTTCATGAGAATGGGACCATCAGTCCAGAGCGGAGGCTCAAGAAATTATGCATTCTGTAGGAGACGTAACTAACATAGGGAGGGGAGGAAAGAGTTTGGATATCGTAATGTATCTAGCTAAAAATAGATGAAAGGAAGGGAAATGGGTAGACAATAAATTTGGATGACTTATAGATATACTTATATATATATAGTATATATATATATATATATATATATATATATATATATATATATATATATATATATATATATATATATATATATATATATATATATATAATGTCGTGCCGATTAGGTAAAACTTGCGATTTTGGCTTAAATAGCAACGCTAACCTTGCCATATACGACAAGTGAAAATTTGTGTATGCAATAATTTCGCCAAAATCATTCTGAACATAACGAAAAAAATATATTTCATTGTATTTGTTTATTATTAAATTAATGTTAACGTATCTAAAATATATTTAGTTGGGTTAGGCTAAATTAAATATCGCTTGTTGTAATAAGGTTAGGTAGGTTTTCAAAGTTTCTCTTGGTACAAAATTATAAATTCTTACATTAACATAAATGAAAAAAATATATCTTTAAACGTATAAGAGAAAATTTTAGAAAGGACTTAATTTTAGATGAGTTCTTGCTAATTGACCAGTTTTACCTAACGGCACGAATTATATATATATATATATATATATATATATATATATATATATATATATATATATATATATATATATATATATATATATATATATATATATATATATATATATATATCAAAACAACCACTGTTTTAATTATTAAGGGTAACAATGATTTAAATTTAAAATTTACAGAAAACCTACAAATAACTGTTCCTATGTACACTATTATTCTTCACATCAAGATAGATACAGTAAAAAAAAAAATTCATAAAGAATTCCCACAAAATGCTGACGGATGTGTCTATAAGATTCCCTGTAAAATATGCGATAAAGTTTATTATGGACAAACTGGTAAAAGTCTTGAACAACATAAATGTAGCTTTAGAACTAAACAAGATTCTAATGCTCTATTTATTCATGTGAGAGATTTAAACCATACATTTGATTTTCAAAATTCTGAGAAAGTGTATCAAGCAAATCCATGGTCGACAGGAATATAATATAATCATGTTTCATAAAAAGTAGTTTAGAAAATAATATGAATATTTCTTTTGGTTTATATAAATTGGATTCATTTATAATAAAAACATTTGGGAAGAATTTAATGATACATTAGACAAGTAAAAAATTTTAATGCTTGGGTAAAGAATCTGGTGTGTTCCAAGTGTCGGGTGTTGTCACGCGACTGTGAGGTGTAATCTTGCTGTGGTGACGTTTTTGTGAGGTGTAGTCTTGACCCTTTATATGCCTTCCTGTTGATGTTTTGTTTTTTATAGTTCCTTGATAATGTGAGAAGTCACGAAAGCGCTTGGAATTTCGCTATTCTTTCACAGTGGTTGTTTTGCATATTGTGATATCACCTGTTTACTGTGATCTTATCTTATTGCACGACACACACACACATATAATATATATATATATATATATATATATATATATATATATATATATATATATATATATATATATATATATATATATATATATATATATATATCAGTAGTTTATCCACACAGCCACACTCCAGATACAGTACTGTGTACTGTGATGCCGAGTTTGCACGTTCGGATCCTGCTGTACATGTGTGGACTTTGAGATAATGTTTGTAAATAATTTTTCCTGTTTCCACATGTGTCTTGCCCTTTAAACTCGAAGTTTCTTTTTATTTGAACACAAAGTTCACTGTTTTTAATGCAATGTTGAACACAATGAACAGAGTTCAAATGTTCATTAATTTCAATATACAGCTTTAGAGGGTTTGAATGAAATGTTCTTTACATATGCCTTGATGGTGACGAGGGGCTCTTGATCCAAAGAATTGGAGTTTCCTACCCTTCCTTGGATCAAACATAATTACTTCTCTTCAGACGCTGCACTACTCCCTACGGGCCTTGTGCTTCCCCGTCACTATGAAAATAATAATAAATTATAATAATAATAATATATTACCTGATACATTACCTATTACCTTCTCATCATCACCTTCCATTACCTCGTCATTTTCCTTCACTTTCCCACCATCACCTTCTCTCCATTACTTTTCCCTTCATCATCTTCCCTCCATCATCTTCCCTCCATCACCTTCCCTCCATCATCTTCCCTCCATCATCTTCCCTCCATCATCTTCCCTCCATCATCTTCCCTCCATCATTTTCCCCCTCCATCATTTTCCCCTCCATCATCTTCCCTCCATCATCTTCCCTCCATCATCTTCCTCCATCATCTTCCCTCCATCATCTTCCCTCCATCATCTTCCCTCCATCTTGCTTACACAGCTGGTTCATATTAAGTCAAGTCGCGTCGAAAGGAATGATGGAGTTGCTAGATCATTCCTTAAAAAATGAGGGAGAAAGAGAGAGAGAGAGAGAGAGAGAGAGACTGAGAGATACATTACATACTTAAATTTTCCTAAATAAAAAACGCTATCACTGGGTATTTTCTCAATGATTTTGAATTCTTGCAATATTTTTTTTGTTTGTACTTATGTGAAGGATACAAAGTTGCGGGTTGACACCTTAAAAGCCTCCAGACACGTGAACATTAATGTGCGGACAGTGTTGGTTGAATGTAGAGCCAGTACTCCCAGCCACGACACCCAGGAGGAGAGTGTCAGTACTCCCAGCCACGACACCCAGGAGGAGAGTGTCAGTACTCCCAGCCACGACACCCAGGAGGAGAGTGTCAGTACTCCCAGCCACGACACCCAGGAGGAGAGTGTCTGCCATCATTCACAGTGTAAACAGTGACAAGTGTGTGTCAAGACGACACAGTGCGCAGTTTATGGTCTTTATTGAGAAGATGGTCCCTAAACCAGGGACTGTGTCGGTCCCTCCACCAGGGACTGTGTCGGTCCCTCCACCAGGGACTGTGTCGGTCCCTCCACCAGGGACTGTGTTGGTCCCTCCACCAGGGACTGTGTCGGTCCCTCCACCAGGGACTGTGTCGGTCCCTCCACCATCGACTGTGTCGGTCCCTCCACCAGGGACTGTGTCGAGCCTCGTGGATGAAACGTCATCTAAATAAATGATATACATGACAGAAATGGATCATCTGTAAACACACACACACACAAACGTATACACACACACGGAGGCAGGATCCATACATAGCTTTAAGAAGAGGTACGATAAAGCTCTTCGAAGAGGGAGAGAGTGGACTTAGTAGAGACCAGCGAAGAGGCGGGGCTAGGAGCTGTGACTTGACCCCTGCAACCACAACTAGGTGAGTACACACACACATGGACCAAGCGTAAATGGATCTCATTATCCATTTGGTACATTAAATTCCTAATAAAGACTGGGTCATCACTAGAGGAACATCCGTCTTTTATTGAGTCCTTCTTGGCGAAAATGGAGAGATTGATGGGCAGATAAAAGGATTGATTTCTGGAGAGGGAGGAGGAGAGAAATAGAGAGAGAGAGAGACTGCAAACAAATCATGAAGGTGGATTTGAGGGGACTTGAGCTAGAGGACCCAACAGCCACGCTGGTGTGTGATTCGTCTCACAAAAAAAAACTGCACTTGTGGTCACAGTGGTGGCCCATGCTAACCTCCCTATGGTGTATAGAAATATACCAAGTAGACTAAATATTACCAGCCTCAGCTGGTCCAGTGATTAACACTGCCCTTTGAATTTTAGGACTTGCCTTCCATGGGTTCTAACCCCACCCGTTCCGTGATTTACCTGTTCATCGCCTGATACGAATAATTTAATCCCTCAAATAGGAATTAAGGTAAACTCTTAGCGAATATACACAGATAAATATACACCTCTCGGTGTATATATCCTGGTATTCCCGTCACGCAAGCTCTGATAACATTCTCTCTTATTTAACAGGTAAATTGAAGCAAGATGTAGGAATTAACATTTGGAAAAACATCCTCGTTTCCACAGCTCTGAGTGCATATTCACGTTCACAGGACTGTCTGCTTGTAAATTGGGCAGGCAGACGAAGGTCAGGTAAGGTGAGGGGAGGCGAGGTCACGAGAGGTGAGGTGAGGTCACGAGAGGTGAGGAGAGGTCAGGTGACATCAGATGAGACAAGTCAAGGTGTGAGTACAAAGAAAAATATTGAATATTTCAAGGTGTGTCTGCCGTACATGGCTGGAAAAATAGTGTAGAAATGAAGAGAGTGAAGGTAGGCACACACAGTGTACACAGTGAAGGCAGGCACACACAGTGTACACAGTGAAGGTAGGCACACACAGTGTACACAGTGAAGGTAGGCACACACAGTGTACACAGTGAAGGTAGGCACACACAGTATACACAGTGAAGGCAGGCACACACAGTGTACACAGTGAAGGCAGGCACACACAGTGTACACAGTGAAGGCAGGCACACACAGTGTACACAGTGAAGGCAGGCACACACAGTGTACACAGAGAAGATCGGGCATATTTAAAGTGCACATTGTGTGATAAACATAAACGCGCGGATGTGCGCACTAGTGCGCACAGTTACTCACGCACTCGCGCATAGACGCACGCACACACACACACACACACACACATGACCCAGCTGGCAAATTTTCTGAGAATAGGGGGGTTTGCAAAAGGAAGAATCCGGCCAGTCAAAGTGATTTTCAAGGCAGAATTGGCTTGAAACAGGATCCTGCAGGAGAAAGCAAGACTAAGGGATATGTCAGAGTACCAGAGGGTGTATCTCGACCGCGACAGAACACGAGAAGAAAGGTAGAAACTGAAAGAGAGGGTACAAAGACAAAAGGAGGAAAGAGAGATGGACAGGAGAACCCAGACTCAGGAGGAAGCTCAAATAGAATCACCTACAGATGTCCCCCAGCCTGGACAACCCCAATGCAACAAAACATTCTAACCCAAAACACACATGCCATACCCAATGCTTCCACCCACCTCATTACAAACTCCATCTTCACACCAACCACCCACAGTTCCTCATCAGGTCTCCCACTTTCCAAACCCCAATGTACCCCCAAATACAGTTTTAGAAAAGAAGTTGAAGGTTTGGTATACAAATGCAGATGGAATAACAAATAAATGTGAGGAGTGGTATGAAAGAATAAAGGAGACATCCCCAGACATAATAGCACTCACAGAAACGAAACTCACCAGGATGATAACATATGAAATCTTTCCACCCGGATATCAAATCCTCAGGAAAGATAGAGGGAGCAGAAGGGGAGGAGGAGTTGCACTGCTCATTAAGAACCGGTGGGGATTTGAGGAAGTGGAAGGAATGGATGGAATGGGCGACAGGGACTACATAGTAGGAACAATCCAGTCTGAGGGCCATAAGGTGGTAATTGCTGTAATGTACAACCTGCCACAGAACTGCAGGAGGCCAAGAGAAGAATACGACGAGAACAACACTACAATGGTAGACACACCAGCCGAGGTGGCCAGAAGAGCTCACATGGGGAGAGCAAAGTTACTAGTTATGGGTGATTTCAATCACAAGGAGATTGATTGGGAAAACCTGGAGCCCCATGGGGGTCCTGAATCATGGAGAACCAAGATGATGGATGTGGTACTGGAAAACCTCATGCATCAACATGTTAGAGCCACTACCAGAGAGAGAGGTGAGGATGATCCAGCAAGACTGGACCTAGTATTCACCTTGAGTAGTTTGGACATCGAGGATATCACATATGAAAGGCCCTTTGGAGCTAGTGATCATGTGGTTCTGTGTTTTGATTATATAGTTGAGCTACAAGTGGAGAGGGAAGCAGGAATAGGACGGGAAAAACGAAACTACAAAAGGAGGGACTACACAGGCATGAGGAACTTCCTACAAGACGTTCAATTTGAGAGAGAATTGGCAGGAAAACCATTAAAAGAAATGATGAACTATGTGACAACAAAATACAAAGAGGCAGAGGAGAGGTTTGTTCCCAAGGGAAACAGAAGTAATGGGAAGACCAGAAAGAGTCCTTGGTTCGCCCAAAGATGTAGGGAGGCAAAAACTAAGTGCACTAGAGAATGGAAAAAATACAGAAGACAAAGGACCCAGGAAAATAAAGAGATTAGCCGAAGAGCCAGAAACGAATATGCATAGGTAAGAAAGGAGACTCAGCGACAATACGAAAATGACAGCATCAAAAGTCAAGTCTGACCCGAAGCTGTTGTATAGCCACATCAGGAGGAAAACAACAGTCAAGGACCAGGTAATCAGGCTGAGGAAGGAAGGTGGGGAGTTCACAAAAAACGACCAAGAGGTATGTGAGGAGCTCAACATGAGATTTAAAGAAGTATTGACAGAGGAGACAGGAAGGAATCCAGGAATTCAGAATAGGGAGGTACACCAACAAGTGCTGGGTGAAATACACACAACCGAGGAGGACGTGAAGAAGCTGCTATGTGAACTCGATACCTAAAAAGCGCTGGGACCAGACAACATCTCTCCGTGGGTCCTTAGATAGGGAGCAGAGATGTTGTGTGTGCCACTAACAAAAAATTTCAACACATCCATTGAAACTGGGCAACTACCTGAGGTGTGGAAAATGGCAAATGTAGTCCCAATTTTTAAGAAAGGAGACAGACACGAGGCATTAAAATACAGACCTGTGTCACTGACGTGTATAGTATGCAAAGTCATGGAGAAGATCATCAGGAGGAGAGTAGTGGAGCACCTAGAAAGACACAAGCTTATAAACGACAACCAGCACGGTTTCAGGGAAGGAAAATCCTGTGTCACAAACCTACTGGAGTTTTATGACAAGGTAACAGAAGTAAGACACGAGAGAGAGGGGTGGATAGACTGCATTTTCTTGGGCTGCAAGAAGGCGTTCGACACAGTTCCTCACAAGAGGATCAGGCACACGTAACAGGAAAGGCACTGCAATGGATCAGAGAATATCTGACAGGGAGGCAACAACGAGTAATGGTACGTGACGAGGTGTCAGAGTAGGCACCTGTGACGAGTGGGGTTCCACAGGGGTCAGTCCTAGGACCTGTACTGTTTTTGGTATATGTGAATGACATAACTGTTTGTAATGGTATATGTGAATGACATAACTGTTTACAGATGATGTGAAGTTACTGAGAAGAATTAAATCAGTCGAGGATCAGGCAGGAATACAAAGAGACCTGGAGAGGCTAAAAGCCTGGTCCAGTAACTGGCTCCTTGAATTTAACCCTGCCAAATGTAATGTCATGAATATCGGGGAAGGGCAAAGAAGACCGCAGACAGAGTATAGTCTAGGTGGCCAAAGACTGCAACCCTCACTTAAGGAAAAAGATCTTGGGGTGAGTATAATACCGAGCACATCTCCTGAGGCACACATTAATCAGATAACTGCTGCAGCATACGGGCGGCTGGCAAACCTAAGAATAGCGTTCCAATACATCACTAAGGAATCATTCAAGACTCTGTACACCATATACGTCAGGCCCATACTGGACTATGCAGCACCAGTTTGGAACCCACACCTGGTCAAGCACGTCAAGAAATTAGAGAAAGTGCAAACGTTTGCAACAAGACTAGTCCCAGAGCTAAGGGGATTGTCCTACGAAGAAAGGTTAAGGGAAATCTGCCTGACGACCGTAGAGTACAGGAGGGTTAGGGGAGACATGATAACGATATATAAAATGCTGCGAGGAATACATAAGGTGGACAGAGACAAGATGTTCCAGAGAGGGGACACAGAAACAAGGGGTCACAATTGGAAGTTGAAGACTCCTATGAGTCAAAGGAATGTTAGGAAGTATTTCTTCAGTCACAGAGTTGTCAGGAAGTGGAATAGCCTAGAAAGTGACGTAGTGGAGGCAGGAACAATACATAGTTTTAAGACGAGGTTTGATAAAGCTCATGGAGCAGGGAGAGAGAGGACCTAGTAGCAATCAGTGAAGAGGCGGGTCAAGGAGCTATGACTCGACCCTTGCAACCACAAATAGGTGAGTACAAATAGATGAGTACACACACACACACACACACACACTTCGAATACATAGTAGAGTTACAAGTGGAGAAAGAAGCAGTAAGGGCAGGACGAATGAAGCCAAACTACAAGAGAGGGGACTACACAGGCATGAAGAACTTCCTGCACGAGGTCAGTTAATGAGATGATAGAATATGTGACAGCAATATGCAAGGAAGCTGAGAAGTTTGTACCCAAGGGTAACAGAAATAACGAGAAAGCCAGGATGAGCCCATGGTTCACCCAAAAGTGACGAGAGGCAAAAACCAAATGTGCTAGAGAATGGAAGAAGTATAGAAGGCAGGGGACCCCACGATAATAAGGAGAGCAGTTATAGAGCCAGAAACGAATATGCACAGGTAAGAAAAGAGGCCCAACGACAATACGAAAATGACATAGCAGCGAAAGCCAAATCTGATCCGAAGCTGTTGTACAGCCACATCAGGAGGAAAACAACAGTCAAGGACCAGGTAATCAGACTGAGGAAGGAAGGAGAGTAGATCACAAGAAACGACCGCGAAGTATGTGAGGAACTCAACATGAGATTCAAAGAAGTGTTCACTGAGGAAACAAAAGGAACTCCAGAAAGATGGAGAGGTGGGGTACACCATCAAGTGTTGGACACAATACATACAACCGAGGAAGAAGTGAAGAGGCTGCTAAACAAGCTAGATACCTTGAAGTCGATGGGGCTGGATAACATCTCTCCATGGGCCCTGAGAGAGGGAGCAGAGGCTCTATATGTACCACGAACAACAATCTTCAACACATCTATCGAAGTAGGACGACTATCTCAGTTATGGAAGTCAGCAAATGTAGTCCCAATTTTTAAAAAAAAAGGAGACAAACACGACGCGTTAAACTACAGACGAGTGTCACTGACATGTATAGTATGTAAAGTCATTTAGAAGATTATTAGGAGAAGAGTGGTGGAACACCTAGAAACGAATGAGCTTATCAACGACAACCAGCACGGTTTCAGGGACAGGAAATCCTGTGTCACAAACCTACTGGAGTTCTATGACAGGGTGACAGCAGTAAGACAAGAGAGAGAGGGGTGAGTAAATTGCGTTTTCTTGGACTGTAAGAATTCGTTTGACACAGTCCCACTAAAGAGATTAGTGCAAAAGCTGGAGGACCAGGCAGGGATAACAGGGAAGGCACTGCAATGGATCAGGGAATATCTGTCGGGAAGACAACAGCGAGTCATGGTACGTGACGAGGTGTCAGAGTGGGCGCCTGTGACGAGCGGGGTTCCACAGGGGTCAGTCCTAGGACCAGTGCTGTTTCTGATATATGTGAACGACATGACGGAAGGAATAGACTCAGAAGTGTTCCTGTTTGCAGATGATGTGAAGTTGATGAGAAGAATTCAGTCGGGAGAGGACCAGGCAGAACTGCAAGGGATCTGGACAGGCTGCAAGCCTGATCCAGAAACTGGCTCCTGGAGTTAAATCCCACCAAGTGCAAAGTCATGAAGATTGGGGAAGGGCAAAGAAGACCGCAGACAGAGTACAGTCTAGGGGGTCAGAGACTACCAACTTCACTAAAGAAAAAGGATCATGCGATGAGTATAACACTGGGCACATCTCCTGAGGCGCACATCAGCCAAATAACTGCTGCAGCATATGGGCGCCTAGCAAACCTAAGAACAGCATTCCGACATCTTAATAAGGAATCGTTTAGAACCCTGTACACCGTGTACGTTAGACCTATATTGGAGTATGCAGCACCAGTTTGGAACCCACACCTAGCCAAGCAAGTAAGGAAATTAGAGAAAGTGCAAAGGTTTGCACCAAAACTAGTTTCGGAGCTTAGGAAATGTCCTACGAGGAGAGGTTAAGGAAATCGACCTGGAGGACAGGAGAAATAGGGGATATGATAACGACATATAAAATACTGAGAGGAATCGACAAAGTGGATAGAGACAGGATGTTCCAGAGATGGGACACAGCAACAAGGGGTCACAGTTGGAAGTTGAAGACTCAGATGAATCACAGGGATCTTAGGAAGTATTTCTTCAGTCACAGAGTTGTCAGGAACTGTAATAGTCTGCGAAGTGATGTAGTGGAGGCAGGATCCATACATAGGCTTAAGAAGAGGTATGATAAAACTCATGGAGCAAGAAGGGTGACCTTGTAGCGGCCAGTGAAGAGGCAGGGCCAGGAGCTGTGACTCGACCCTGAAACCACGACTAGGTGAGTACAACTAGGTAAGACACACACACACACACACACACATCAGAAAGTCAAGGTTTTGATAACTGCCAAATATAAACATTGAGAGGACATATTGCCCAATTAGCCAGCCATCAGGTGCATATGATGACTCGCAGGTCATTATGTCTTCATCTCAGGTCATGGTAATTAAGGTCACCCCAAGCTACTCCTCTCTCTCTCTCTCGTCGGGGTGATTATGGCAATTATTGAGGTTTGTTTAGTGGGTAACATTACCTGGAGGTTAGTGAGGCTCTGTCCGGCACTGATAGCTTCATAGTGCCAGGGGTGATGAGGAACCCGCTGGTTGGCTAAGAGTGGGGGGGGATATGAAGGGAAGAAAGGCGTGGTGTGTGTGTGTGTGTATGTGTGTGTGTGTGTGTGTGTGTGTGTGTGTGTGTGTGTGTATGTGTGTGTGTGTGTGTGTGTGTGTGTTTGTGTAGTTTGAGCATTGTTGATTTATTGATATTACAGGAAATCAACAATACCAATGACAGGTTCAACACTCACACTTCTTTTCATTAGAGACATCTTTCTAGTCTTTCTGAATCTTTCTCCCTCTTATTGATATTTCATCCGTCTTTTTAATCTCAGTCTTTCTGAATCATTGTCAATCTTTCTGAATCTCTCCAGTCTTTCTGAATCCTTCCCGCTTTCTGAATCTCTCTCCGTCTTTCTGAATCTCTTCCGACTTTCTGAATCTTTCACCGTCTTTCTGAATCTCTCTCCGACTTTCTGAATCTTTCACCGTCTTTCTGAATCTCTCCCGTCTTTCTGAATCTTTCCCGTCTTTCTGAATCTCTCTCCGTCTTTCACTTAATGTGTCTGCAGTACAGAGGTGGGGAAACGTCTACGCTCCAGCAACACCCAAAATCACCTTAGGGTCCATGAACATGAAATTTCACTTATGCTCTTGTTTAAAGTAACGATGAAGCAAATGAACTCTTCGGCAGTCACCGAATTTCCTTACTACTACTACTACTACACTACTACTACTACTACTACTACTACTATACTACTACTCTTTTTCTCTTCTCTCTCTCTCTCTCTCTCTCTCTCTCTCTCTCTCTCTCTCTCCTCTCTTCCTCTCTCCCTCTCTCTCTCTCCCTCCTCTCTCCCTCCCTTCCCCTCTCTCTCTCTCTCTCTCTCTCCTCTCCTCTCTCTCTCTCTCTCCCTCCTCTCCTCTCTTCTCTCTCTCCCCCCCTCCCCTCCCCCCTCCCCCCCCCCCCCCCCCTCCCCTTTTCTCTCTCTCCACCACAAATCTCCACCCTACTACACTACTCTCCTTCTTCTTCTTCTTCTTCCACCACCGGAAGGAAGAATAAATTGCTCGCCGATCGCTTGATTACACTCACTTGGGTCCCCTCTGTTGCGATTGTTGCGTGATTGTCCCACCAGTCAGCAGTATGAGGTCGAAGGTAACTAACAAGTCTTTAGGCAAAGGAGAAAGGAGAGACCTTTTTTTTTTTTAGCTAAGTTAACTATTATGGGTGCTTCCTTTGAATATTATTGAATATTGATGAGGACTACGAACTTTGGCAATACAACTTTGATAAAAAACATAGCAGACTGTGTGTGTGTGTGTGTGTGTGCGTGCTTGTGTATGTATGTATGTGTGTGTATTTTTTTCGGTGTACAACTGGCAGGTTGGGTAAACCTCTTGTATACTGTCGTAAATAAAAAATAAAAGGAGGCTGCCATTTCCTCCCATGTTTAAAGAAGAGGATCACACAAGACTTTGTGGGAGAAAAAGAAAGACAGTAAGGAGGATGAGAATGGAGAAGTGAAAGAAAGAGGAAGAATAAGGAGAACCCCGGGGAAAGCAGGAGAGCAGAAAGAGGGCTCCAATTGGAAGTATCTAAATCTTGATGTTGACGGAGGACTCTTGTTGTTGAGAACTGGTACGGCGCCAGCTCCAACAGCCTGGTGTATCAGGGAGTCAAGTGTCGTAGCGGGGAAAGCAGCACTCTGCGAATTACATGTCCCCGGATTCATTCCCTTCATCCTTATTTTTAATCTCCTGTTCCCCTTCTGGTAATCTACCTTAAATGTCGTAAACTGCGCTAATAAGACAGCTTATCAAGAGAGGAAGCAAGAATTTAGAAGCTAGAAAGTTAATAAAGGAAGGCAGCAAGGCAAGAAAGGGGTTAAGGAGAAACCTAGACAGGTGTCAAGAAGAAACCTAGACAGGTGTCAAGGAAGAAGCCAAAATAGGTGTGAAGAAAGAAGCCAAGACAGGTATCAAGGGAGAAGCCAAGACAGGCGTCAAGGGAGAAGCCAAGACAGGTGTCAATCGAGAATTCAAGACAAGTGTAGGGAAGAATCTATGACAGGTGTCAAGGGGAATGACAGGTGTCAAGGGAGAAGCCAAGACAGGTGTCAAGGGAGAACCCGATAGGTGTCAAGGAGAAGCCAAGACAGGTGTCAAGGGAGAAGCCAAACAGGTGTCAAGGGAGAACCAAGACAGGTGTCGATAAAATCCAAGACATGTGTCAAGGGAAAGCCAAGACAGGTAACAAGGGAGAAGCCAAGACAGGTGTCAAGGGAGAAGCCAAGACAGGTGTCAAGGGAGAATCTAAACAGGGCAAGGGGGCCAAGACAGGCGTCAAGAGGAGAAGCCAAAACAGGTGTCAAGGGGAGAAGCCATCATAAGACCAACAGCTCAGCTCATACCGTTCCCTAACAGCCCTCACCGTCGTTCATCCAGCGACTGTGACCATCACCAACGTTGACGTGAGAGGTGATAGTGTCAGCTGGTCATCCTGAGCCTCCCACGAGCACTCTACCGAGTCATTTCAAAACATTTTGTCCTTAAGGTTAACGAAATTGATATATTTGTCTTAGCAAAGACTGCTTGTCACACAGACAAGCACCGGGAGGTGTTATAAAGGTTGACGATCAGGTCGTCTCAGCAGAGGATGGTCCTAAATATTGGGTGTCGGGTCAAAACACATTTTGTTGCCTATCCTAGGAGAGATAAAGCTTGGGTCCGAATGCCGTATAGCGATCCTGGTGAACAAGAGCTTAGAGCTTCGTCAGCCATACGCGAGGGGAAACAAGTGGTATCAGTGAAAGCTTCTTCATAGATAAAGCTTGAAGTTCCTTGTGCCATCGTTCTCTCTCTCTCTCTCTCTCTCTCTCTCTCTCTCTCTCTCTCTCTCTCTTTTTTTTTCTCTCTCTTTTCTCTCTCTCTCTCTCTCTCTCTCTCTCTCTTCTTCTCTACTGGTGTTTACTCCAGCATATGTCTCTTAAACCGGGAAAAAAATCCATGTATTGTGAGATTTATGAGAGTCGTATCTCCTAAAAACGACTCTTTCTAAAGTATATATGTGAGTAAACAAATATGGAAGTGCAAATTTAACACATGAAACATTGTCTCAAAATCTCGCTCGAAAACATCATGAAAAAGAAAATTTTCCTTTAAAATTTTCAGGTTTGGCTAAATGAAGAGATGATGATGATGATAATAATAATAATAATAATAATAATAATAATAATATTAATAATAATAATAATAATTTATAATAACTTATTATAATATTAAATTATTATTATTATTATTATTATTATTATTATTTTTATTATTAAAAATTGCCACAAACATTAAGTAATTAAAGTAATGGATTTTTTTCCTTGTTGAATGAACAGCAGTTGCAACACACCTGGAGTTTACTGGAACAAAGTTGCAACACACCTGGAGTCTTATTGGAACAGCAGCTGTAAAACCTGAAGTCTAATTGGAACAGCAGTTGCAACACACCTGGAGTCTTACCCGGAAACAGTTAACACACCTGGAGTCTTACTGGAACAGCAGTTGCAACACACCTGGAGTCTTACTGGAACAGCAGTTGCAACACACCTGGAGTCTTACTGGAACAGAAGTTGCAATACACCTGATTCTTATTGGAACAGAATTAACCACCTGGAGTCTTACTGGAACAGATTGCAAACCCTGGAATCTAATTGGAACAACAGCTGTAAACCCTGGAGTCTTACTGGAACAGAGTTAAAACCTTGAGTCTTTAACAGCAGTTGCAACACACCTGGAATCTAATTGGAACAGCAGCTGCCACTCATCTAGAGTTTTACTGGAACAGCAGCTGCCACTCATCTAGAGTTTTACTGGAACAGCAGCTGCCATATCTGGAGTTTTACTGGAATCAGGGATTTCCTTTCAGCAACTGGAGGTGGGGAGCCTGATTTCCTTTCTTATAGAAACTGCAACATGAGCCCAGTTGATGGACGTAATGAAGAGAGTGTCAGTGGTTGTTTTTTTGCGTTCTACGCTCCTTCTTTTTTCCCGCGCCTTTCTTTTCTTCCTGCGCCCTTCTCTCTCCTCCGCCTCCTTCTGTCTCCTCCTGTGTTACTTCCCTATCTTCCTGCGCCCTTTACTGTCCTCTTGCGTTCCTTCTCTCTCCTTTGTTTTACGTCTTCCTTCTTTTTCATCATTTTGTGTTACTACTTCCTTTTTCTATGTTACTAGTCCTTTCCTCCTTTCTTCCGTGCTCCAATGTGTTTCTTCTCCTCCCTGTGTTCCGTCTCCCTTCTCTGCTCCTCCTTCCTGTGCTTCTCCTCCTTCCTGTGCTCTTCCTCCTTCCTGTGCTTTTTCCCTTCCTGTGCTCTTCCTCCCCTGTGCTTTTCCTCCTTCCTGTCTCTTCCTCCTTCCTGGCTCCTCCTTCCTGTGCTTCTCCTCCTTCCTGTGTTCCTCATTCCGGCTCCTCCTCTCTCCTGTGCTTCTCCTTCCGTGCTCCTCCTCACTTCTGTGCTCCTCCTCCTTCCTCTGCCCCTCCTCCTTCCTGTGCTTCTCCTCCTTCCTGTGCTCCTCCTCCTTCCTCTGCTCCTCCTTCCTGTGCTTCTCCTCCTTCCTGTGCTCCTCCTCCTCCTTCCTGTGCTCCTCCTCCTCCTTCCTGTGCCTCTCCCCTTCCTGTGCTTCTCCTCCTTCCTGTGCTTCTCCTCCTTCCTGTGCTCCTCCTCCTTCCTGTGCTCCTCCTCCTTCCTGTGCTCCTCCTCCTTCCTGTGCTCCTCCTCCTTCCTGTGCTCCTCCTCCTTCCTTCCTCCTCCTTCCTGTGCCCTCCTTCCTGTGCTCCTCCTCCTTCCTGTGCTCCTCCTCCCCCAGACTGTCACGACACATTCAGAAACTCCTTCAGCTTAATTTCTAAGCAGATTCAGAGACAAATGCCTCCGGTAAGTGCAGTTTTGCACACTAATTTGTTACATTCGATTGGAAGGAGCGCACACCAATCTCTTGTGTTGAGAGGGAAGATTGGAAAGAATGTACAGCAGTCTGTAATATTGACTAAGAAGATTGGAAAGATTTTTTCCCCTTCGACAAGAAAGGATTCAGGGTGTGGTATACACAGTCGTGTGGATGTTTACACATAAATTCAACAATAGCAACAGCAACAACAACGGCAACAACAAAGCAGCAGCAGCAACAAGAGCAAAACCAATAATAGCAAGAGCAAAAACATCAACAACACATATAGGGAAATGGGAAACGGAGCCTTCAGTGTTGTCAGGATGAAACAAGTGTGTGTCGAGAATGATTGACTGGATGAGACACAGTGTGTCCCAGCCACAGTATTGACTGGATGAGACACAGTGTGTCACCAGCCACAGTATTGACTAGAGACACAGTGTGTACCACCACAGTATTGACTGGATAAGACACAGTTTGACACCACCACAGAGTATTGATTGGATGAGACACAGTGTGTCACCACCACAGTATTGACTGGATGAGACACAGTTGTCACCAGCCACAGAGTATTGACTGGATGAGACACAATGTTCAAGTCACTAGGATCCATCAGCTGAACTAGATGGCCTACAAAAATCTTCCTTATACAGGTCGTCACATTGACCAGGTCATTCTGGTCGTAATAAGAAACAGGTAGTACATGAAACAGCACATACCAGGCGGTGGGGTTACAGGCGGTGCAGGTGGTTACAAGGACCTTGGTTGGCGTGGTTTAGCAAGGAAGGAGACGCTGACAACCCTGTCTCCTACGCGAATACATTATGCTAAACGGAGACAAAAAGCCTGCGCCTCAGAGTTAGGAGGACGTGAGGTATAATCACGTGGGAAGGTTGTGGCAAGTGAGGGTGTGCAGTTATGTAGGTGTAAGAGGAGGAACAGGAGGAACAGAATGAGCGGGGAACAGGAGGAACAGAATGAGCAGGAGAAGGATAAACAGAAAAGGAGAAGCAGGAAGACCCTGAGGCGGAGGAGAAGAGAAAAAGGAGAAATAGGAGGAACAAAAAAGCAGGATGAACAGAAGAAGTAGGAAGAGACTGTTAAATGTTCCTATTTAAAAAAAAAAAAAAAAAATTAGGGGATGTAAATAATATTTCGCACAAAAATCATAAAGAATAGAAAAACTACTTTAAAAAATTCTGTTTGTCAAAGGCAATAACACCTTAAACAGACTGTAGGTCAACCAAGCAGACTTGTGGTTGGTCGGTTAATTGGGATTAAAGCCATTAACACACGAGGGTCATTAACACTGTATGCCACCTGGTCAAGAACACTTTGATCCTTAAAATAGGGATTATAATAAATTCTCTACATATATACACTGAGAGATATACAACTTACGGGTGTATATCCTTTATTGAACTTTGAGAAAATTAGTTAATGGCAGAGCAATCACACTGACGCTCCGATCACACTGACGCCCGATCACAGACCCTCCGATCACCGACCCTCCGATCACATTGACCCTCCGATCACACTGACGCCCGATCACACTGAGCCCGATCACATTGACGCTCCACACACTGACGCTCCGATCACATTGACCCTCCCACACTGACCCTCCGATCACACTGACGCTCCGATCACACTAACGCCCGATCACACTGACGCTCTGATCACCCGACCTTCCGATCACATGACCCCGATCACACTGGCCCTCCGATCACACTGGCCCTCCGATCACACTAACCCTCCGATCAAACCCTCCGATCACACTTACGTTCCGATCACACTGACCCTCCGATCCACCGTTCCGATCACACTGACATTCACTCCTCTGAAACAGACAAGGAGACAGCATATTTACCCCATAACATGTAAACAAAGAAATTTTATTATGACTTACCACATTTACACAAGAACTATGAAGGTCTAGTTATTTATTTCCAGTACTATCGTAAAATTGTACAAAAAAATAAGAACAGGATGTAAATATGAGAAGAGAGCCATGTAAACTACTCAGACAGCGGACTCTCCCCTCAGCCCACAATAAACGCCATAGAGGCGAAATGAAATATTATAAAAGGTTCACGACACTTGTATTTTGTTTACAATTATGAAAGGAGGAGAATGGAAGAAAATTAGGAGGATGAGGGAGAAAAGGGGGAGAGAGATAGAGAGAGGAAGAGGAAAAATGAGTTGTGGAAAGGTACAAAGATAGAAATATAGACCAGGGGAAAAGGAGGACGGGAAAGAAAGGATTAGGAAGGCAGCAGAATGTGGAGTGATTCGTGTGAATTTGAAAGAGGAAGAGGAAAAATGGAGATTGATCGGTGGAGACTTAATGGAGAAAAAGGAGGACAAGAAAATACGAGGAGGAGAAGGGAAAGAAGAGGTAAAGGACCAGTATGAAGAGCATGAGGAATTAAAAAAAGTTAAGAGTAGGAGGAAGAAAAAAAGGTACGTGAGAGATAGAGAAAGAGGAAAATAGGCGAAGGTAGAGGGAAGAAGGATGAGATATTGAAGGAGAAAGATGTTGTTGAAAAAGAAGATAGTCGATGTTGTGGTTTCACCCTTTATTATTATTATTATTATTATTATTATTATTATTATTATTATTATTATTATTATTATTATTATTATTATTATTATTATTATAATATTATTATGTTCTTATTATTATTATTATTATTATTATTATTATTATTATTATTATTATTATTATTTATTATTTTTATTTTTAGTAAATAAATCCAAGGTACTCTGAACATCTGCGTTAAACAACATTTCAACAAACAATAAGGCAAATTGAGACAGATCATTTTCCCTTAAAGGAAGTAAAGGAAACGGACGATATTAAATTGTCAGCTAGAGCGAGGCACTGGCCTCCACACCAGCTTCCATGACACTAGAAAAAACCGAGTCTTTTTTTTGACCCTGCATAACTTTTAGTCGGTGATAGAATCCAGCGCTCCGGACAAGCTTATGTTAACTTAGTGACGTACGTTAAAGTGCGAAGTATTGCTGATAAATGGAGGACAGTGGCTCTTAGTCCACTGATAATAACTTGGCATTGGAATTGAATTGTTCCAAGACAGAAGTTTGACAATGAAAATGGGAAAAATAAATGCTTTCATGTCTTAACACACACTTGAGACAGCCTCCATTTTCTCTGACGAGTCGGCCACGCATGATGAAGGTCACCGCTAGATGGCTCTGGTTTTGTGCTTAGAAAGATAATGAAGAATACCCCCGGCTGCTCTTGGTGCGTCAGATAATTCAAGTATTTGGCGTTTTGTTCAATATATAAAACTTTTCCTTTGTTTATGCCATATTCATTCGTCAGATTGTCGCTCCATTTTATTTATGGAACAAAATGTAGGCAAATAAAAGGTTTTCTTTACATGATTTTTTTTCGGTCACCATTTGTTGCTCTCAACCTCGGAAATCGAAAAAAGATTGTAAACAACCACAGAACGGGGTGGGTTCGAACCCTTGGCAAGTGAGACCAAAAACCACAGGATTCGAGGCACACCCGGTCTGTAATTTGATTTGACCATTTGCTGTTTGCACCATTTATTACCTACGAGTCCGACAAGCAGATACAAGACACATAATACAGAGCCAGGCTCTATTTTGGACTTTTCCTCGGAAGTATCATGTTTTTACACTTGATTCGAGTCGTGAGTCCCAGTCTTGTTTGTCTCGGAATATTTTCACTACCTCCTCTAATTTTCTTCTGCACATGTAAACGTCAGGAAATAATGTACGAGTCTGTCTGGCACTCTAGTATTTTCTCGTCTACCTTCGGTGCTTAGGTTCCCGTCTGGCATTAGGTGTTGAATTCTAAATCCCTAGTGCAGTAATCAGACTGAGGTATCCCGAAGATCCTGAACACCTATTTCAACGACTATCTTTGCATCCACATTTCCCATAAAAAAAAAAAATATCCACTCTATTATAGAACCATTTTTTTAAATGAGGGACGAACCACAGGTGTGGCAAAACATTAATTGAAATGCAGCTAGAAACAGAAATTACGTATAAAAATGCAAGAAGACATTTTTTTTCATTGTTTTTTTTTTTCGGGATTATTCTTTTAGCATCGGCCGTTTCTACGAATGCGTGAAGCTGTGGGGGACATTACTGATAATCAGGACTCCGAGGAATACGCCAGCATAAAGCGGCGTAGAATACGCCTGTGTAAGAGAGGATATGCCAGCGATCAATTTCCGGCGTATTGGTAAATGGAGTATTTCATCCAGTATTTTAACTAGAGATAATTTTTAAGTTATGATGATAGTAGGTTATTCAAGGTCGATTTATTTATCATGGAATTTTTCGTTACAAACATAGTGTGTGACTAGTTAATGGTACAAGTCGGACCGAAACGTCGTCCTAAATTTCTTTTCTTCGATGTATTAATGATTTATAGCTAGATATTTAAATAAGTGAATGAACTAACATTACCTTAGTAAGGATTTATACAGCGAGAGGTGTACGTCTTCACTCTATATACTCTGAGAGTTTACCTTAATCCCTCAATTAGGGGTCAAGTTATCCTGACTGGTATTGTAGAGGTGACATGCATCTTAATGACCCTCGTATCATGGTAACCAATCTTATATACATATATATATATATATATATATATATATATATATATATATATATATATATATATATATATATATATATATATATAGTATATATATATATATTCTGAGATGTGTGCATTTCTCGGAGCAAATATATGTATACAGGTCAGTGGTATATACTAGCATGGAAATATACTAGGGTGGTTATTATTTCTTTGGGTATACAATATACACTGAGATTTTAATTTAATATCTTTTATAAAACATTCTTGAAGGTGTACAAGTGTTACCACTAAGATATCTTAGCAAGTTACATGATAAGTCTATATCCCATATGTAAGTCCATGTCAGACGGGTCACACCATGAAGATCAGCTGATCTCGCTTGTCAATCAGACAGAAGAGTATAACTGAGTATAAGAGTATGACAGACAGAAGAAAAGAGAGCATGTGAGTCAGAATGAAAACACTGACACACAAAGGAGAAATTAACTGACAGACGGACAAGAAATGACGGACAAAAAAAAAAATAATTAGACAGGAAAACGAAATACTGCCTTTGTCTTTTTTCCTGCCGTCACGTGACGGATTATTTTAATTTGGAAAATGGTTTATAAAATATTTATTTTTTTGGTAGGTACGTCCCTTTTCCAATTGGTGGTGAGTGATTCCAGCAGGACTGGGGACCTGTCGTCCTGACTAGAAGGCGAGTCTCTTCAGTAGGACTTAAGAGGTGTTTTAATGGACTTTCAAATCGCCTGGACGTATCGAAGCGACACTTATATACTTTCTGAAACTTTCGGTTGCAAATTTCAATGTCTGAATGAGGCATACACATATTTTTGAAGTTAATAAACTGACTGACCAGCAGGGTACTGCTAAACTAGTGTCATGGCGGCGTAAATCCAGTGTATGAATAATTTGCCTTTTCCATATGTCCGCGTTAAGGGCGTCCTCCCAAGACGTTTATTGCGTCGTTTACAGTGTCGTTAACCTTGCGGGGGAGGTTCATTGCTGCTGGTGAGGGCCTTCATCTGAGGAGTCTGAGCTTACCCTGCCCTTCTTGGGATCGAACACAGTTATATCTGCTTCCACACACGCTGAATGATCGCTATTGGTTGAAAATTTTCCGTAAATATAATAATAATAATAATAATAATAAATAATAATAATAATAATTTAAAGTAAAAACATAATAAAACATCAACCAAATACTATAACAAAATAATAATAATAATAATAATAAAATATGATTTCTTCAAATATACTTAATGTTTTTTTTAACTCACTTTAATATATGGTTGCCTGAGTAAGGTTTCACTCTTAGCGACCTGAGGATCGAGCCTCAAAACACTCTTTAAGCTGAACGGCTCAGAGTTTTTTGTGCTTCGTACACACACATACACACAAAAACACACACACACACACACACACACACACACACACACACACACACACACTCAGACTTTATTACCTCACACTTTACTTCCTGTGAAAAACCAA
This sequence comes from Cherax destructor, assembly GCA_009830355.1. Taxonomy (NCBI): domain Eukaryota; kingdom Metazoa; phylum Arthropoda; class Malacostraca; order Decapoda; family Parastacidae; genus Cherax; species Cherax destructor. The sequence continues at coordinate 5,436 of WNWK01023772.1, read as the reverse complement.
ATTTTTTGTTGCAGTTCTTGCTTTTTTTTTTTTTTTTTTTTTCCCCTCTTTTTTTTTTTTTTTTTACAAATCAAAAATTTTTTTTTCTATTTAGATTTGTTCAGGGAAAAAAGTTTCTGTTCGTTTAATTTTTCCTATGTGTGGGGCATGTGTTTTTTTTGTGTGTATGTTTTTTTGTGTGCGTGTATCACCTATTTGGGGGGTTGGGGGGGCCGTTCCCCATAGCTCCTGGCCCCGCCCCCACTGGCCGCTACTGGGTCACTCTCCCTGCGCCATGACTTTATCACCCCTCTGCTTGGCTATGTATGGAACCTGCCCCCCCCACATCACTTCCCAAACCCACTTCCCGACTACTCTGTGACTGAAGAAATACTTCCTAACATCTCTGAGATTCATCTGAGTTTCCCTTCCAACTGTCCCCCCTTTTTTGCTGTGTCCCATCTCTGGAACATTCTGCCCTTTTTCCACCTTGTCAATTCCTCTCAGTATTTTATATGTCGTTATTATGTCCCCCTATCTCTCCTGCCCTCCAGTGTCGTCAGGGGGGAATTTCCCCCCTTAACCTCTCCTCGTAGCACCTACCCCAGCTCCGGGACTAGTCTTTTGCAAACCTTTGCACTTTCTCTTTTTTCTTTAGGGGGGGGTTTCCCCTTGTGCTGCGTACTCCAGTAGGGGCCCAAAACTTACAAAAGTGTCAGGGTTCAAAAACGATTCATTATTAAGATGTCGGAATGCTGTTTTGGGTTTGCTAGGCGCCCGTATGCTGCAGCAGTTATTTTGTTGATGTGCGCCCCAGGAGATGTGCCTGGTGTTATCCCCCCAAAGTTTTTTTTACTTAAGTGAGGTTTGTAGTCTCGGCCCCCCTTGTCCTCCCGTCTTTTTCCCCCCTTCCCCCCCCATGACTTTGCATTTTGGGGGGGTTTAACTCCAGGAGCCAATCGCTGGACCAGGCTTGCAGTCTGCCCCCGACCCCCTTTTTAGTTCTGCCTGGTCCTCGTCCGATTGAATTTTTTCTCATCAACTTCACATCATTTTCAAACAGGGACACTTCGGAGTCTATTCCTTCCGTCATGTCGTTCACAAATACCAGAAACAGCACCGGCCCCAGGACTGATCCAGGGGCCCCCCCCCTCGTTACAGGTGCCCACTCTGCCCCCCCCGCCTCGTACCATGACTCGCTGTTGTCTTCCGGACAGGTTTCCCCCGATCCATTGCAGACCTTCCCCCGTTATTCCTGCCTGGTTCTCCAGCTTTTGCCCTAATCTCTTAAATGGAACTGTGTCAAACCCTTTTTTGCAGTCCAAGAAAATGCAATCTCCCCCCCTCTCTCTTTTGTCTTACTGCCGTCACCCTGTAAGGGGAAATCCAGTAGGTTTTGTAACGCAGGATTTCCCATCACTGAAGCCATGCTGGCTGTCGTTTAAAAACCTTTCTTTCTAGGTCCTCCACCACACTTCTGATAATCTTCTCCATTACCTTGCATACCATACATGTCAATGAAACTGGTCTGTAGTTTAGTGCTTCGTGTTGTCTACTTTTTTTTTAAAAATTTTGGGCTACGTTTGATGTCTTCCATACCTCAGGTAGTCGCCCTGTTTCGATTGATGTGTTGAAGATTGTTGTTAGTGGTACACATAGCGCCTCTGTTCCCTCCCCCCAGGATCCATGGAGAAATGTTATCCGGCCCCATCGCCTTTGAGGTATCTAGCCCCCCCTTTGCAGCCTCTTCACTTCCTCCTCAGTTGTATGTATTGTGTCCCCAAACCTGGGGGTTTTTACCCTACCTCTCCGCCTTTCTGGAGGCCCGTCTACCTCCAGGAACACCCCTTTAATCTCATGTTGAGCTCCTCATACACATCGCGGTCATGTCTTGTGACCTCCTCCTTCCTTCCTCAGCCTGATTACCGGGGCCTTTTCTGTTGTTCTCCTCCTGGGGGTGGCTGTACAACAAATTTGGGGCAGATTTGGCTTTCCTGCTAATGTCATTCCTTTTTTTCTTTGGGCCCTCCCCCTTTCACCTGCCCCCTACTCGTTTCTGGCTCTGACTGATCTCCTTATTTTCCTGGGTCCTTTGCCTTCTTTCTTCTTCCATTCCAAAAACACTTGGTTTAGGTTTCCCCCCACCTTTGGGTGAACCATGGGCTCATCCTGGTTTTTTTATTCCTTTCCCCTTTGGTACAAACCTTCCTCAGCTTCCTTGCAATTATTTGTCATGTATTCCATCATCTCGTTTACTTTTAATTCCCCCCTATCTCCCCCTCCCACTGAACTCCATGCAAGAAGTTCTTCATGCCTACATAGTCTCCTTTTTTTTTAGTTTGGCTTCGTTTGTCCGGGGCCCCTTCCCCCCTTCTCTCTCCACTTGTAACTCTTTTTTATTTTTTAAACTTAAAACCAAAATGATCACTGGCCCCAAAGGGGGTTTCATATGTGATGTCCCCCCAAAATCTGCGCTACTCAGGGTGAATACTAGGTCCAGTCTCGCTGGGGCATCCCCCTCCTCTCTCTCTGGTAGTGTCTCACGTGTTGGACATAAGATTTTCCAGTACCACCCCATCATCTTAGCCCTCCACGTTTCTTGGTCCCTATGTGGCTCTAATTTCCCCCCCAATCGATTTCCTTGTGGTTGAATTAACCCATGAAAAAGTAGCTTTGCCCTGCTCGCATGCGCCCCCTTCCGGCATTTTTGGCCAGTGTGTGTGTGTTTTATGTGTGTGTGTGTGTGTGTGTGTGTGTGTGTGTGTGGGGGGGAAGGTAGAAGCTGTAAGCAAATCTCATGATTCAGGATTTACATCTGTGCTTTCCTGCTGATGGTGTTGTATCCTAGCTACAGGAGGGGGCTGCTGCTACTGCTGCTGCTGTTTACTGTTGTTGTTGCTGCTACTGTTGTTGTTGTTGCCGCTGCCCCCGTTGTTGTTTTCCCCTGCTGCCGCTGCTTTTTGTTGTTTTTCCCCGCTCGTTGTTGTTGTTGTTGCTGCTGCTGCTGAGTGCTGCCCCCGTTGTTGTAGTTGCTCCCCGTTCTCTTTTGTTTTGGCTGCTGCTTCTGCCCCCTCTTGTTGTAGTTGCTGCTGCTTCTGCTACTCTTGTTTTGTTTTGCGGTTGCTGGTTTGCTGCCGCTTCCTGAACTTTTTTCGGGAAAATATTTTTAAAAAACCCCCCCCCCTTTTTTTCCCCCTCCTCTTTCTTCTTCTTCTCTCTCTCCTAAAATCAAAAACAAATTTAATCTAATCAGCTCACAATAGTTTGTTGGGTCCCCCCCTCCCCATAATATAACAAAAAAGGGTGTTATTGACATAGACAATTACACCTGAGACTTTTTAAACCTTTTGGGGTTTTTTTGTCTATTGGGTTTTTTAAACCCATCGGCTGTTCATGCGTCATGAAGACAAACAGTCTACCTCTGCACTAACAGTCAAGTAACATGTCAGTGTATATACACTGAAATTTATATATTTCAGTTTTTTTTACACTACATTTTGGGGATATGCTCCTCTCGGTGTATATACACTGATAAGCACCTCAGTATATGTAAACATACACTGAGATATACACTTTTCATTGTAGATGCAAGGAGATGCACTAGTCCCAATGTAAAAAAAAATGAGGGGGTTTGTTTTTGTGTGTGTATACACTGACACAGACTGTTAATTTTGGGGAAAGTTGACTCTTCTTCAGAAAATAATTACATTACCCCAAAAAATGTGAGGGGGTGATGGAGGGGGGGAGGGAGGGGGGGGAGGAGGGGGAATGGTAGGAAAATAATAGAGAGACAGAAAAGGGGGTGGGGAAAAAAGGAGAATGTAGGAGAGAAGGAGGGGTGAGATAAGGAGAATGCAGGAGAGAGGGTGAAGGGGGGTGGGATAAGGGGGGATGTAAAGGGGGGGAGAATGTAGGGAGAGGGGAAAGAATGGGATAAGGTAAGGGAGGTACGGGAGGAAAACGAAGAATGGACTCTCAGGGGGGGGGGAAAAGGGGGGGGAGGGAAAAAAGAGAAGAGAGAGAGAGAGAGAGAGAGAGAGAGAGAGAGAGAGAGAGAGAGAGAGAGGGCGAGTAATAAAGGAGGAACAAGTTAATGGAGAGAAAGTGGGGGAAAAAGAGGAAACACGAAAAGGGGGAAAGGGAAAAAGGGGGAAAAAGAAAGTGTGGATGAAGGGAAAAAACGGAAGGAGAGAGGGGAAAATGATAGAAAGTAATTTGTAGGGCGGGGAAAGGTAGGTAACTGCGTAAATAAAGGAAGGAATCAACAATGGATGGAAAGGGGGGAAAAAAGTGTTGAAAAAAAACTATAAATTAAAAAAATATCGTTGAAGTCCAGGTAACCCAGGAATATATTTGTTGATGATTCATGCAGTCTGCAATGTTGCTTATGTATACAAGTTGCTGCCATGTATACAATGTTGCTGTCATGTATACAATGTTGCTGTCATGTATACAAGTTTCTGTCATGTATAAAGTTGCTGTCATGTATACAATGTTGCTGTCATTTTACAATGTTGCTGTCATGTATACAATATTGCTGCATGTATACAATATTGCCCCATGTATTCAATGTTGCTGTCATGTATACAATATTGCTCTCATGTATACAATGTTGCTGTCATGTATAAATATTGCGTCATGTATCAATGTTGCTTTCATGTATACAATGTTGCTGCCATGTATACAATGTTGCTGTCATGTATACAATGTTGCTGTCATGTATACAATGTTGCTGTCATGTATACAAGTTGTTCATGTATACAATGTTCTGTCATGTATACAATATTGCTGTCATGTATACAATATTGCTTTCATGTATACACTGGTTCATGATATAATATTTTTTTTTATATATTGTGCCTCCCGAAAATGTTATATTGAAAAAAATTTATATTCCCTATATGTCTAGGTAGGATTTTATATGTTGTATAGCTAACTAGCCATCCGCTCATTAACACGTCAGGAATTCCCGACTTACCCGGTGAAGCCACGTCTTGTACCCTATGTTGTGGCCACCGGCTTCCCCCCGGCAGTCATCAGCTGGTCTCACATAGAAGACATGGTCCACCCCCCCCTTTTTGAGAAGGCACCTGGATTTAGTCTTCTGGTCCCCCGTGAGGTTCCCTAGTGACCCTCCAGCACCTTGAACAGTAACAGACAAAAGCCTCTCAGATAATGAGTGGTGCAGTATTGGAGACACTGGTGTTCGTCTCTTCGCCAGGGGCATGTTTAACCTTTGCTTGGTAGGCGAGGGGCATGGGGAAAAACCATCTAAAAATTTTTTAAGTTGAAAATTCTATTCCCACTTAGTGGTTATGAAAGTTGTTACTAATTGTGGGAGAGTTGTGAATATTCTGCGTCCTAGATACACTACGGCACCAGTGAATTATTAAATAATGTTATGCCTTCTGACTGGCTGAGTCAAGCAAAGTGTTATATTATGTGAAATGAATGTCT
>WNWK01023771.1:0-30612 GCA_009830355.1 Cherax destructor | reverse complement strand
TGACGGTTAGTGTTGGTGAATGTGTTGTTTAGCTACGTCTGGTGACGTTTAGTGTTGGTGAATGTGTTGTCCAGCTACGTCTGGTGACGGTTAGTGTTGGTGAATGTGTTATCCAGCTACGTCTGGTGACGGTTAGTGTTGGTGAATGTGTTGTCCAGCTACGTCTGGTGACGGTTAGTGTTGGTGAATGTGTTGTCCAGCTACGTCTGGTGACGGTTAGTGTTGGTGAATGTGTTGTCCAGCTACGTCTGGTGACGGTTAGTGTTGGTGAATGTGTTATCCAGCTACGTCTGGTGACGGTTAGTGTTGGTGAATGTGTTGTCCAGCTACGTCTGGTGACGGTTAGTGTTGGTGAATGTGTTGTCCAGCAACTACTGATGTTCAGTTAGTTACTAGTTGTCAAACTAACTAGTCAATAGACACTTCCAGTGTTGTTGTTGTTGTTGTGTGTGTGTGTGTGTGTGTGTGTGTGTGTGTGTGTGTGTGTGTGTGTGTGTGTGTGTGTGTGTGTGTATGTGTGTGTATGTGTACTCACCTAATTGTACTCACCTAATTGTGGTTGCAGGGGTCGAGACTCAGCTCCTGGCCCCGCCTCTGCACTGTCCGCTACTGGGTCTCTGCTCTCCTTGCTCCGTGAGCTTTATCATACCTTATCTTAAAACTATGTATGGTTCCCGCCTCCACTATATCGTTCGCTAAACTATTCCACTTCCTAAATACTCTATGGCTGAAGAATTGCTTCCTAACATCCCTCTGACTCATCTGAGTCTTCAGCTTCCAGTTGTGTCCCCTTGTTTCTGTGTTTCTTCTCTGGAACATCCTGTCACTATCTTCCTTGTCGATTCCCCGCAGTATTTTGTATGTCGTTATCATGTCTCCTCTAACCCTTCTGTCCTCCAGTGTTGTTAGTCCTATTTCCCTCAACCTTTCTTCATGAGGCAGTCCCCTGAGTTGTGGAACTAGCCTTGTCGCAAACCTTTGCACTTTCTCTAATTTCTTGACGTGCTTGACCAGGTGTGGGTTCCAGACTGGTGCTGCATACTCTAGTATGGGCCTGACGTATACGGTATACAGTGTCTTGAACGATTCCTTGTTAAGGTAACGGAACGCTAATCTTAGGTTTGCCAGTCGCCCATATGCTGCCGCGGTTATCTGGTTGATGTGTGCTTCCGGAGACCTGCTTGGTGTTATACTCACTCCAAGGTCTTTCTCCTTTGATGAGGTTTGTAGCCTTTGTCCACCTAGCCTGTACTCTGTCAGCGGTCTTCTTTGCCCTTCTCCGATCTTCCTGACTTTGCATTTGGTGGGGTTAAATTCGAGAAGCCAGTTGCTAGACCAGATGTCAAGCTTGTCCAGGTCACTTTGAAGTCCTGCTTGGTCTTCATCCGATGTGATTCTCCTCATTAATTTCACATCATCTGCGAAAAGAGACACTTCTGAGTCTATCCCATCCGTCATGTCATTCACATATAGCAAGAATAGCACTGGTCCTAGGACTGACCCCTGCGGTACACCGCTCGTCACAGGCGCCCACTGTGATACCTCATCACGCACCATGACCCGTTGTTGCCTCCCTGTGAGGTATTCCCTGATCCATTCCAGTGCCCTTCCTGTTATACACGCTTGGTCTTCCATCTTCTTTACTAATCTCATGTGAGGAACTGTGTCAAAGGCCTTCCTGCAGTCCAAGAAAATGCAGTCAACCCACCCTTCTCTCTCTTGCCTTACCTCTGTTACTTTATCATAGCACTCCAGGAGGTTTATTACACAGGATTTGCCTTCCCTGAAATCGTGCTGTCTAGCGTTGATTAACCTGTTCTGCTCCAGATGCTCCACCATTCTTTTTCTGATGATTTTCTCCAAGACTTTGCACACTATACACGTAAGTGACACCGGTCTGTAGTTTAGTGCCTCTTTTCTGTCTCCTTTTTTAAAGATGGGGACTACGTTGGCCTTTTTCCATATCTCAGGTAGCTGCCCAGTTTCAAGGGATGTGTTGAAAATTTTGGTAAGTGGCACACTCAGAACCTCAGCTCCTTCCCGTGTGTGTGTATGTGTGTGTGTATGTGTGTGTATGTGTATAAACAATTATTATTTTCATACCAGTCATTTAGACTGACAGTTTTATTACTTGCTTCATACCCATCCATTGGGCTGTAGTCAGTAAACATTACAGACGAGCAATACAAATAAAAAAAGTAATATTTACATTTAGAATCAGCATTGCAAATATTAGTCACATTAATTAGGCCTCTTATGAAAATGAGGAAATTTATGTATATAACTCGAGGGCTTTTACAACCCAGGTTTGACTATCTTCCATTAACACTGAGAACACTGTGTTACCAGTGATGTGTTTACCACTGTTGGTTATTGTCACTGTCTGCACCACTGAGAACACTGTGTTACCAGTGATGTGTTTACCACTGTTGGTTATTGTCACTGTCTGCACCACTGAGAACACTGTTTTACCAGTGATGTGTTTACCACTGTTGGTTATTGTCACTGTCAGCACCACTGAGAGCACTGTGTTACCAGTGATGTGTTTACCACTGTTGGTTATTGTCACTGTCAGCAACACTGAGAGCATTCTGCTACCAGTGATGTGTGTACCACTGTTGGTTATTGTCACTGTCAGCAACACTGAGAGCACTGTGCTACCAGTGATGAGTTTGCTACTGTTGGTTATTGTCACTGTCAGCACCACTGAGAACACTGTGCTACCAGTGATGTGTTTACCAATGTTGGTTATTGTCACTGTCAGCAACACTGAAAGCACTGTGCTGCCAGTGATGTGTTTACCAATGTTGGTTATTGTCACTGTCAGCAACACTGAGCACTGTGCTACCAAGTGATGTGTTTACCACTGTTGGTATTGTCACTGTCAGCACACTAGAGCACTGTGCTACCAGTGATGAGTTTACCACTGTTGGTTATTGTCACTGTCAGCACCACTGAGAGCACTGTGCTACCAGTGATGTGTTTACCACTGTTGGTAATTGTCACTGTCAGCACCACTCAGAGCACTCTGCTACCAGTGATGTGTTTACCACTGTTGGGTATTGGCACTGTCAGCACCACTGAGAGCACTGTGCTACCAGTGATGTGTTTACCACTGTTGGTTATTGTCACTGTCAGCAACACTGAGAGCACTGTGCTACCAGTGATGTGTTTACCACTGTTGTTATTGTCACTGTCAGCACACTCAGAGAGCACTCTGCTACCAGTGATGGTTTCCACTGTTGGTTATTGTCACTGTCAGCACCACTCAGGTATTCTGCTACCAGTGATGTCGTTTACCATCTTATTTATTGTCATGTCAGCACCACTCAGAGTACTCTGCTACCAGTGATGTGTTTACCACTGTTGGTAATCTGTCACTGTCAGCACCATTCAGAGCACTGTGCTACCAGTGATGTGTTTACCACTGTGTGAATTGTCACTGTCAGCACCACTCAGAGCACTCTGCTACCAGTGATGTGTTTACCACTGTTGGTTATTGTCACTGTCAGCACCACTCAGAGCACTCTGCTACCAGTGATGTGTTTACCACTCGTGGGTATTGTCACTGTCACCACCACTCAGAGCACTGTACTACCACTACTGTTTCTACCCTTGCTGCATCCCCCTACCCTTCTCTACTACTGTTGTTATTTACACTTCAAACATCCGCTGGGACTGAATCATCAGTTCATCCAGAAGAAGCATCATTCCCCTATCCATAAAAATTGAGCATTATCACTGTTACCACAACTCTCTCTCTCGCTCATGTACCCTTGCAAAAAAATTCACTTACTCTCTCAAAGAGATTGGTTTTCTGAACTTATACACTAAAATATTCTTGACTATACATCCAGGATCCAGGTTTTAATTCCCAAGTCTCAGGTCTCAGACGCAGATTTCAAGTCTAAATTTAGGTCTTAAAAGCCTACTCACAGTTCATTGGTCTCAGACCTCAGTGTTACCAAATGCAAGACGTAAACAAAACTTTTGTGTTTGTGAAGGTGATCTCAGCGTTGTGCTAGACGTGGACACAAATCCACTGTTTATAATGTTGAAATAAGACCACAGGTGCAGAAGAGAATTTCACTGTCAAAATGTTTCGCTCTTTGCAGGTTCATACGTAGCACACCAGATCAAGGTTCGATAAGTAGCCAACGCAAAGCAATAAGTTCAGTACGTGCCACTAGCAAAGGTTCGTAGTGCCAACACGCATCAAGATTCAGTCACTAGTAACAGAGATAAGGTTCAGTACGTGCCAAGCAGCATCAATTTCAGTACGTACATCACGTCATATTATACGTTACCACATGGACCATAAGTTCACATACAAGAGTTCAAGTTCATACGAGCCAACGTCACATCAAGAGTTCTACGTAGCCCGGCTATTATAGCCACAATCAAGGTCTATATAGCCACGGACCATCAAGGTTAGTACGTAGCCACACGACATCAAGGTTCAGTACGTAGCCACACGCAGCATCAAGGTTCAGTACGTAGCCACACGCAGCATCAAGGTTCAGTACGTAGCCACACGGACCATCAAGGTTCAGCACGTAGCCACACGCAGCATCAAGGTTCAGTACGTAGCCACACGCAGCATCAAGGTTCAGTACGTAGCCACACGCAGCATCAAGGTTCAGTACGTAGCCACACGGACCATCAAGGTTCAGTACGTAGCCACACGGACCATCAAGGTTCAGTACTTAGCCACACGGACCATCAAGGTTCAGTACGTAGCCACACGGACCATCAAGGTTCAGTACGTAGCCACACGGACCATCAAGGTTCAGTACGTAGCCACACGGACCATCAAGGTTCAGTACGTAGCCACACGGACCATCAAGGTTCAGCAGTAGCCACACGACATCAAGGTTCAGTACGTAGCCACAAGCCATCAAGGTTCAGTACGTAGCCACACGGACCATCAAGGTTCAGTACGTAGCCACACGGACCATCAAGGTTCAGTACGTAGCCACACGACCATCAAGGTTCAGTACGTAGCCACACGGACCATCAAGGTTCAGCCGTAGCCACACGGACATCAAGGTTCAGTACGTAGCCACACGGACATCAAGGTTCAGTACGTAGCCACACGGACCATCAAGGTTCAGTACGTAGCCACAGACCATCAAGGTTCAGTACGTAGCCACACGGACCATCAAGGTTCAGTACGTAGCCACACGACCATCAAGGTTCAGTACGTAGCCACACGGAGCATCAAGGTTCAGTACGTAGCCACACGCGACCCATCAAGGTTCAGTACGTAGCCAAGGACCATCAGGTTCAGACGTAGCCACACGAGCATCAAGGTTCAGTACGTAGCCACACGGACCATCAGGTTCAGTACGACACGACCATCAAGGTTCAGTACGTAGCCACACGGACCATCAAGGTTCAGTACGTAGCCACACGGACCATCAAGGTTCAGTACGTAGCCACACGGACCATCAAGGTTCAGTACGTAGCCACACGGACCATCAAGGTTCAGTACGTAGCCACACGGACCATCAAGGTTCAGTACGTAGCCACACGGACCATCAAGGTTCAGACGTAGCCACACGGACCATCAAGGTTCAGTACGTAGCCACACGGACCATCAAGGTTCAGTACGTAGCCACACGGACCATCAAGGTTCAGTACGTAGCCACACGGACCATCAAGGTTCAGTACGTAGCCACACGGACCATCAAGGTTCAGTACGTAGCCACACGGACCATCAAGGTTCAGTACGTAGCCACACGGACCATCAAGAACTCTTTTTTTTTACACAGATCAATCATTTGTTCTAATTTTAATTGATTTACAATAATGTTGGTAGAATACCCAGAATATGTTAGGTAAAAGGACAACTAACCAGACTTATTATTACTTTGTTAAATCTACACAAACAATGAAAGGACACAGAGGTTATATCCAGTATATGTAACAAAATAATGTGAAAAACATAAACAGTAACCCTACTGGTCCGTGGTGGTGGTGGTGGTGGTGGTGGTAGTGGTGGTTGGTGGTGGTGGTGGTAGTGTGGTTTGGGGTGAGTGGTGGTGGTAGTGTTGGTATGTGTAGGTGAACTGGTGCTGGTTTTAGTGGGTTGATTGGTAGTATAAGTAGTATCGTTAGTAGAGTAACTCTTGGTTGCTATTATGAGCAAATGTTCTAGAATGCATTTCTGACGAAGTTGCCTTTATTCTGCTTAATAATGTCTAAAATGACAATTAAAAAAAACTGACTTTAGTTCGAGATTAAAGATGACTCAATATTAGCAGAGTTCAAATAACTCCGCCATTACTAGTAACCAAGAGTTACCTCTTCTTCTTCTACTACACTACTGCTACTACTACTACTACCACTACTTACCACACCACTACACAACTACAACAACCACAACATGTGCTCCTTTACAAAATCACTAAATCTATTTGGAATGTTTTACTTGCTAGATCTACAGCTGATGTCTGCTGCTGCTACACAACCACACTGCTCTCTGCTACTACACAACAACAACTCAGGCAACCAGGCAACAAAATCACTAAATCTATTTGGAATGTTTTACTGGATCTACGAGCTGAATGTCTGCTGGCACGTAAGTGTCTGCTGGCACGTGTAAGTGTCTGCTGGCACGGTAAGTGCAGAAAAATGCTGCTGGCATCGTTAGACAAGAATGTCTGCTGGCACGTGTAAGTGTCTGCTGGCACGGGTAAGTGTCTGCTGGCACGTGTAAGTGCAGACAAGAATGTCTGCTGGCACGTGTAAGTGCAGACAAGAATGTCTGCTGGCACGTGTAAGTGCAGACAAATAAGTGTGTGTAAATAACAGCATTTAATAAACTTCGAGAAAAACATGTTAAAGTTATATAGATCAATTATTTCTAAATGAACTTGTAGTTTAACTAACTACAAGTTCATTTAGAAATAATTGATCTAAATAACTTCACAAAAGTGAACGTTGAATAATTAACTACAACATCAGGTCTCAGTAATATTGTGGTTCTTGTTATGAGGATGAAAACAAGACAATGCAGAGTCCAGTTTACAAGAATTTTTCAGAACCAACTTTTCAGGTTACAATGGTTCTATCAGTCAGTGTACAGCTCTTGACAATGTCGAAAATGTGTTCTACACTTACACTCATTTACAAAATATTATCATATAATGAAGGAAAACTGGATTTAACTCATACATTTGAGGGGACGTTGAGAGTGTGAACCCCAACACAGCACTTTGACACGTCTGAGAGGTTAACCTTACACTCATTTCAGAAAATATGCTCAAATGCATGAACACTGAAACTGCATATTTGATATTACAACACAAGTGTTTAAATATCAGTATATACAAGCAGATGTAATTACTAGGGAGGCACACAGAAATCTGCGCCCAGTAAATACACCCGCCCGGGCAGGCTAGAAACATAGTCCAGACAGAAGAGAAGAACTCCTCTACCTAGACCACCATGGAGAAGCCAGTTGTTGTTTATTTTAGTCGTCTATTTAAATGTCATAGATTTTTATGTTCTAATTTGAGTTTTTCTGTATTTTCTTTCATGTAAAAGTGTGATCTCTGTGTTTCTATGTGTAACTTCCTTATCTATCAGTTTCTGGTGTTATTGTGTTAAACATTGTGATCTTCGCATCACCGGTGTTATTATGTATGAGTAACCTTAATATCTCTGATATTGTTATGCATAACAGGGTTATCGTTGTATCCTTAATATTACTATATATAAAAGAGTGATATTTGCTTTTCTAAGTTTACCAGGTATAATATTGTGATCTTTGCAGCTCTGGTGTTACTATGTATAAGTGTAACGTTTATATTTCTGATATTACTGCATATAACCCAGTGATCTTTGTATCTCTGATAGCACTAGCAAAGGTTTTCTGATAGTATGTAAATGCATCTCTCCATCCATTTCTTTATTCAACAGTTTCTCCTATAATAACTTTACATATTATAAATACAGGATTCTGTAATCAGAAATTCATATTGTTGAATCCACTTTTCTCTATTGACTTTAACAATTTTGTTACATCACTTATCAAGGAAGCCTTAGTCTAAACCATCTGCACTGACACTTCTTTTCAATTTTGGGACTTTGTACCATCTTACATTTGCTTGCATATGTATCCTCCTGTAGTGTGTATAACGTGTCTCCCCTTTACTTCACAAAGACTTGCCTCGTCTCTCTCAGTATCCTCACCTCTAGCTTCCTACATCAGTCCTTCCCAGGATCTTGTGTCCAGGAATTCATCCGTCTGTCTACTGGATGTCTTCTTTACCTTCCCTTCTTGCTGGTGGACCCTCCTTTAATCCTGACTCTCTCATTGACTTTTTGACAGAAACTGACTTACTACACAAACTCTGAAGATTATACCTCTAGCACCTCCCTCAGTCCCTTCTACCTTGATCTCTTGCTACCCTCTATCCCTGCACTATCCACCATCCTGCTGCACTCCATACCCTACTAATCATCCATCTCCCTCTTACAACCCACTCTCCCTGCATCCTACAATAACCTGCAGCGCTGTATGACCCCTGTGGTTTAGCGCTTCTATTTTGATTATAATAATAATAATACTGGTTGTCTTTCCTTCCCCAGGTGTTGATGCTTAGCTAGAGTATAGGATGAGTGTTGTAATTCTTAGCAAGACTATTTTATGGATGTTGGTTCGTAGCTAGAGTATAGGATGGGTGTTGTAGTGCTTAGCAAGAGTATAGGATTTGTGTTGTAGTGCTTAGCTAGAATATAGGATGGGTGTGTAGTGCTTAGCTAGAGTATAGGATGTGTGTTGCTGTGCTTAGCTAGAGTATAGGATGGGTGTGGGTGCTTAACTAGAGTAAAGGATGGGTGTTGGTGCTTAGAACGACTATAGCATGGGTGTTGGTACTTACCCTGAATGTATAGGACGGGTGTTGGTGCTAAGCTAGAGTATAGGATGGGTGTTGGTGATTAGGTAGAGTATAGATTGTGTGTTGGTGCTTAGCTATTTAAGAACATTTAAGAACATAAGAAAGAAGGAACACTGCAGCAGGCCTACTGACCCATGCGAGGCAGGTCCAAATCTCCAACGGCTTAAGCCAATGCCCCGGCCCAGCCAGATCAGGTTACATTCACTTAAGAAAGGAACACTGCATCTGACCTAGCACAAGCTAGTCAGGACCAACTCACACCCAACCGCACCCACTCATATAATTGTCTAGCCTACCACCTGGTCAGCCGACCACCTGGTCAGGTCACTTCCACTTAAGGAATTAGTACAGCTACTGACCTGGTAGTACAAGCTAGTCAGGTCCAAACTCACACCCATCCACACCCACCCATGTATTTATCTAACCTATTTTTAAAACTACACAACGTTCATAGCTAGAGAATAGGATGGGTGTTGGAATGCTTAGCTAGAGTATAGGACGGGTGTTGTAGTGCTTAGCTAGAGTATAGGATAGGTGTTGGTGCTTAGCTATAGTATAGGATGTGTGTTGTAGTGCTTAGCTAGATAATAGGATGGGCGTTTTAGTTCTAAGCTAGAGTATAGGATGGGTGTTGTAGTGCTTAGCTAGAGAATAGGAAACTGAGTTGATGCTTAGCCAGAGTATAGAATGGGTGTAGTAGTGCTTAGCTAAAGTACAGGATGTGTGTTGGTGATTAGCTAGAGAATAGGATGGGTGTTACTGTATAGCTAGAGTACAGGTTGGGAGTTGGAGTGCTTAGAAAGAGTATAGGATGGTGTTGTTGCATAGCTATAGTATTGGATGGGTTTTGGAGTGCATAGCTAGAGTATAGGATGGGTGTTGTAGTGCTTAGCTAGATTATAGGATTGATGTTGGTGCTTAGCTAGAAAATAGGATGTGACTATACCAGGCCGTCATCATATATGATACTCAAAAAGCAGGGTTTTCATGGCGTCATGAGCACAAAGCATATCCTCAGAGAGACTTCAAATTTTACTCCAACCAATCACAAACCTTTTGGGCAGAGCTTGAATGTGTTGTCACTTGTGTATTGTCGACTGCTATTGGCTGGGAGCTGTAGAAGTCTTCAGTACTGTCTGAAGTGTTGAAGAAGGAGCATTTCCAACCTGACTCTCTTGATATTTCACCAATTTACACCACTCCAGAATGGCGGTAAGTTGCTGAATGTGTTTCCAGTGCATTATTGAATGTTTTAACCTTCATTTTGAGATGCAAATGAATTGCGTGAGGTATTTATAAGTAACAAATGAATGCACTTGAAGTTTTTTTTACATTTTTGGTATCATTTATGAGGCTCGGCCTGACAAGTATAGAATGTCACGTGCCACTGAGTGTATCATATGTGAGGCCAAAACAGACAATGGTGATAACAAATTTGCCAATGAAGGTATCATATATCATGGATTAACAAATAACAATAAAGCCATCTTTGTCAATAAAGGCTACCAATTGCATGCTGAATCAAATACATTGATATATGAGTACTTTTACCTTGTAAATTTATAAAATTTGCTCAATTTCGATGCTCATTTTGTGTTTTCTGTTCATTTCAGTTAAACACAAATGTTTTATGGATCAAGGGCTCAAAGAAAAAGGGATTACATTGTGCCAGAGTTATGTGATGACAGTGACAGTAATGAGGAAGTGGATTCTTCGGATGAATATGAGCCACCACGGCAAAGATGCTTCCTCTTCAAGTGAAGATGAACCTGAAGATTTGTCCACTAGAAGGTACAGCAAGGAGAACAAACAAAAGGTGGATGTTGACTGTCCTGCAGTCATAAAGAGTTATAATGCCCATATGGGAGGCATAGATAAGAATGATATGTTGGGGCACCTCTACAAGTCTCCACTCAAAGCAAAACGCTGGTACATGAGGCTGTTTGGATGTCATTGATCTTTGTTGTGTCAATGGCTGGTTGTTGTACAGGCGTGACTGTGCTGCTCTGAAAAAGAAATACATGAACCTCAAGGATTTCTGGTTTTCCATCTCCCATTCAGCAAGAAAGCCAACCAAGGGAATCCCAAGGAGCATGAGATCCTATCCAAGTTGTTCAACTTCACGGTCTTCTTCAATTGAAGAAAATTTCATTCGCTATGGATAAAGAAATCATGAGGATACAAGATATGATGAAACACTACCTCACTGGCCAGTTTCTACAAAGAGGATTTCATGTAAACATTGCAACACCAACGACAAAAGGATCTACTCGTCCTTTTCTTGTTCCTTCTGCAAGGTTAATCTATGTCTAAACTCAACCAGACATTGTTTCGTGGAATTCCATAAGAAACAAGATGCATAAATACCTCTGATAAAAATGTTTGTCACAATAAATACAGAAAGGATACTCATTTGGTGCCATATCCATATTTTTGTAACATTTTTGCAATTTTTGTATAATGTCAAATACTATAAATGTGTTATAATTATTAAAATAAAGTTACTGTGCCTTTGGTTTAACCCAGTTGTTTATTAATAAACCTTAAATGTATATATATGCCTTTTATTATCAGTTATTAGTAGCTGTTATGATTCTTTTAGACACATGCCGTTGTCAGGAATGGCATCAAATATGATGCGAATCTGTCACCTATAGTTTAATCTTTGTTGGGATTGGCCTCATATTTGATTCCGCCAAAAAGGCCATTTTATGGACCAAAAATAAATAAACTTGAAAAAGGACCACAAATAAATAGGTCTTAGCATTGCTTATATTATCAGAATATGGGTTGCAAATGTTGCACTTTCTCAAATTTGATTCATGGCCTGGTAAAGGGTTAATTAACAGGTGAATAATGTTAAGAGTGTTAATTACAGTTTATCAGGTCACAACAACATTGTGCTCTCTTGTTATCAGTACTATTATTACTAAATAGTAACGAAGGAAAAAAATATGCTAAGTAGTGTACTATATATAGTGGCGATCTTTATAATATCTTGTCTTGGTCAATGTTGACATTCTTTGATAATGTGTTATAATGTGTTCTTCACTCTCACTCTGCTGACAAAATTGTCTCATATCAAAAAATATAAAATAACTCTTACTCTTGATGGGGACGTAGAGATGTGGGAGTTGCTAACAGTATTTCCTCAGAGAGGAAGTTAACTTGAAGAGTGGCCTCCTCCCCACCAAGAGTGGCCTCCCTCCCCACCAAGAGTGGCCTCCCTCCCCACCAAGAGTGTCCTCCATCCCCACCAAGAGTGGCCTCCCTCCCCACCAAGAGTGTCCTCCCTCCCCACCAAGAGTGTCCTCTCTCCCCACCAAGAGTGGCCTCCCTCCCCACCAAGAGTGTCCTCCCTCCCCACCAAGAGTGTCCTCCCTCCCCACCAGAGTGGCCTCCTCCCACCAAGAGTGTCCTCCCCTCCGCACCAAGAGTGGCTCCTCCCCACCAAGAATGGCCTCCTCCCCACCAAGAATGCCTCCCTCCCCACCAAGAGTGGCCTCCCTCCCCACCAAGAATGGCCTCCTCCCCACCAAGAGTGGCCTCCCTCCCCACCAAGCATGTCCAAATGATACTATAATAAAGTGTTATAATACCAATATACAGCCAGATGTGATTACAGGGAAGGACACAAGAAATCTGCCTTATGTAAATGTGCGTCCAGGAATCTAGAAACGTCGTCGAAACGTCGTCCCCACCAAGAGTGTCCTCCCTCCCCACCAAGAGTGGCCTCCCTCCCCACCAAGAGTGTCCTTCCTCCCCACCAAGAGTGGCCTCCCTCCCCACCAAGAATGGCCTCCCTCCCCACCAAGAATGGCCTCCCTCCCCACCAAGAGTGGCCTCCCTCCCCACCAAGAATGGCCTCCCTCCCCACCAAGAGTGGCCTCCCTCCCCACCAAGCATAGTCCATAAATGATACTAGAATAAAAGTGTTATAATACCAATATATACAGCCAGATGTGATTACAGGGAAGGACACAAGAAATCTGCCTTATGTAAATGTGCGTCCAGGAAGTCTAGAAACGTCGTCCAGCAGAACATTAAAATTTACTATTCTGCCAGACTACATTGAGAGGACATTATTTTTAAATTTATTTCTTCTGCTCATGTTTCATAGTTTTTAGTTTCTAGTTAAGGCTTTTTCATGTTTTTATTTATATTACAGCGTGATCTTTGTAAGTTTGGTGTTACTATATTAAACAACTTGATCCTTGTATTTCTTCTGTATCTGCTTATTGAGTTATTTTTTGTATGTGTTTACTATGCATAACATGTGGTCATTTTTATCTCTTCTAATACAATGTATGATAACATGATCTTGATAGGTCTCTTCTAATACTATGCATGATAACATGATCTTGATAGGTCTCTTCTAATACTATGTATGATAACATGATCTTGATAGGTCTCTTCTAATACTATGTATGATAACATGATCTTGAGGTCTCTTCTAATACTATGTATGATAACATGATCTTGATAGGTCTCTTCTAATACTATGTATGATAACATGATCTTGATAGGTCTCTTCTAATACTATGTATGATAACATGATCTTGATAGGTCTGATGTAACTGTGTGTAAAATCATAATCTTTGTATCTGGTATTACTATGTACATGTATAATGAAAGAACATTTGTTGCTTTGGTGTTACAATGATAGTGACTCATTAGATGTCATCTTAATTACAGTGCAAGTCAACATAACTGGTGAGAGAAAATGATAAATTAGGAAATGTAAGAATGGATGTGAATGGAAACTTAGAAAACATTACACAGTCCAGGTGACATAACTCATCTATGTTCATTTTACAGGAAAATATAGAGTTTATTTATTAGACAGTCTGACAGAGCCTCAGTCTCCTCATATAAACACCTAAAACCTACAAGAACTTACCATTTATTACGTTGTATTTACGTTTCTTTAAGCTCTTTGTCACATGTTTTAATTGCATCTGTAAATTCAGCAAACTACTTAATTTCTTTATATAAGTACCTAAAAAATTTCTTTGGCAAAGTATGGGGGTGATGTCAGTATTTTGACTTTGTATCTTCAAATGCCTTCCATCACAATTATCATTGTTTTTGCACAATAAATGTTTCACCATAGTAATGAATAAGGTTAAATGCAACGTTAGCATTTCTTCATATATATTAAACATTTCAAAATAGGTTCCTACATAATTATGTGGTAAAAAAATAAATAATATTGTTATAGGAATTTAATTAAGTAAAAATACATGAAATAATTCTCCATTTCCCTTATTCCATTTCACATGTTTCTTTGAGACAAATCCTTAGTTTATTTTTTGGCATAGTTTATATTCTTTAGTGTGTAAAATCTTCTTAGTTCCCATCTCTGATTTCGACAGTCCCTGCTCACTCTTTCTACTTGCTTTATACAACGAATAATTCCTCGGGTTATTTGAAAAGTCTATGTAACTAACTAATGGATTTATCTTCAACTTTTTATGAATCCCAACATTTCAAAGAAAAAAAATGTGGGACTCAGTATCAGTGAATAAAAGCGTTGCATTATCACCGTAATGTGACTTCAAGATCTTATTACGATGGAAGTAATTTCTTCCATACATTCTCAAGAATCTGAATACCTAGGTAGAGGAGAAGACTATCTTACCTAACTGTATTATCTTTATAAAAAGGGATCTGTGATAGCATTACTTATTTCCTTTTATCATTAATGTACTTAGCAATATTAAGGAAGGTGTAATGAATAGAATAAAATAGAATAAATAGAATGGCTTGTTGTACCTGGCAGTAAATAGTCTTCAGACAAGGAACAATCCTCAGGTAAATAAAGGTAAAGACAAACAGAAAAGGTACTTTATGAGTACCCATATATTACTTCAACCAATATTTACAATATGTACGAAGTACAATAGAACAATAAAGTGTTCATGAGTGAGAGCAACGCTAGTTCACTTACCGAGACTGGCTTTTCACTTCATACAAGATAGACAGTATGATAGTCGACCAGACTCAGTGCGAGTCTGTTCCCTTACCAGGTGTGGAAACAACGTTAATTTGGCCAGGTCAAACTCTCACACAAGTGACTGACGTATAAACCTGACAGCGAAGCAGAACACCAGGGGCTCTCAGCAGCTACTCCGACCTAACTGTCAGTTTGGCTTGTACAGTAGAAAGACAAGACGCGAGTGATAGATGATCTTCAAACAAATTATAGCGCCACCCTCAAACCCCCAGAGCACTCTTATGATTGAGGTTATTGCATCCCTTAGATGGCTACCATGGCGCCATGGAAAAAGAACAAAATAAACTGGCTAAAGGGACCGCCATTCCTCTCATACCATCTTACCCAGCTGGTAGTGTTCGACATGATAATAAAATTTAAGTACCTGTGACTAAGTCTTAGCCCCAGGGAGGGACAACACATGATAGGGGTAACAAAGATCCTAGACACTTGCAAACTGTAGCAATATGCTCCCTCATTACAAAAGCTTAATGTGTGTTGTACCAAGCTTGAAAGTATATAGACAACACAATACGGGAAAGAAATAAGTGCTCAAAAGTACCCATCACTCTAA
Source organism: Cherax destructor (assembly GCA_009830355.1). Classification (NCBI taxonomy): domain Eukaryota; kingdom Metazoa; phylum Arthropoda; class Malacostraca; order Decapoda; family Parastacidae; genus Cherax; species Cherax destructor. The sequence continues at coordinate 15,134 of WNWK01023771.1, read as the reverse complement.
CCCTAACCAGATATACAATATGAAGATTGAGACACTTATGCAACATATGGGAATCTTTATTGAAGAAACGTTTCGCCACACAGTGGCTTCATCAGTCCAATACAAAGTAGAAAGGTGTAAGGAGAGGAGGAGTTTGAGGTAATCAGTCCCTCAGCCTGGAATCGATGTGTTCAGTCCATCACTCTTATAGAAAGTACAGCATAGGGCCAGAGAAGTGGATTATATATTGTAGTCAGGTGAGTGGAAGCAGGAGGAGGCGGGGTCACAGTGAAACCTTCCTCTAGTGTAAGAAGGTCTTCGTCCAAAGGTTGGACAGGTGTTGAAGAATTCCTTGTATCAAGATCCCATGATGTTTCAGTGTCTGACAGATGTGAAAAATGATTTTGAAAACATAAGAACATAAGAAAGGAGGAACACTGCAGCAGGCCTGTTGGCCCATCACCTGACTACAGTATATGAGCCACTTTTCTGGCCTATGCTGTACTTTCTACAAGAGTGATGCGCTGAACACATCGATTTCAGGCTGAGGGACTGATTACCTCAAACCCCTCCTCTCCTTACACCTTTCTACTTTGTATTGGACTGATGAAGCCACTGTGTGGCGAAACGTTTCTTCAATAAAGATTCCCATATGTTGCATAATGTCTCAATCTTCAACTTGTCGGTTTTCAAAAACATTTATCCCACAGATATACAATAGATACACATATATATAGCCTAAGTAATTTAGCAAGCCCTGGTGAGTCCACCAGTGTGTTGGCCTTTCATGAGACGAGTGTTTTTATTCCTCATGGAGCTCAGTAATATCAGAAGATGACAGGTACATGTTGAAGTGCTCCAGTGTTAAGATTAGACTTGGGACATCTTGTATATCGGAGTAGGCTCGTTGGTGTTGCCTAAAAATAGAAGACAGGATGGAGAACTTCCTCCCCAGAGGCTTGACGTAGACCTGTGACAATTCCCTAGTCACAGTCATCCACCTGCAGGAAAAATGGACTTGAGTAATATTGTGATGACAATGAAGGGGTTGTGCCCCGCTCCTTTTTGTTTTCTAAAGAGACACTTACCACTTAGATGATCACTTAAACGGAACCTTCCTACTGGTAAGGGTGCATAAGAGGCCACAATGTTGAAAAAATTGAGTATTTGCGATAAAGCCTACCCTTCACAGAATTTTTTAAATTATTTTTTTTTTTACCCATGAGGACTGGATGATCCTTGATGGTCAGAAGCCTAACCTTCCTAGAAATCCATGAATGGCTTTTTTTTTATCCTGAAAGCTTAGATAATTCTGAATGACCAGTATATTAAATGTCTTAGTTGCTACGTTTCCCTCTCTCACTATGTGGCCTTAAAATGAGGATTTATTAACATTCACAGGGTACACTGTCTAAACCTATCAAAAAAGATCTATGTCGGGAAATATTTTCGTCCATGGTATCAAACTACGACTATATTATTCAGGAATGCCCGAGTGCTTGCTAGTCCTTTAATGGCCAGATGGATCGATCTGTTTTTGGAATGTTTTGTGCATGCCAAGGTGGGTTACGGTATATTGGTAAAGCCCTACTGTAATTACTAAGGCTCTTGATGAAGTCTAATTTGGACACCTTACCCACGAGGTGTATGACATCGTCCATGTGGGGCCGTGGGTAAGCATCTAGCAATGTTATTGATTCATCTTCCTGTAGTCAGTACACATCCAAAATCCGCTATCTGGTTTATTTGCATGAATGAAGGATAAGTCCCAAGGACTTCAAGATTATTTTAATAACCTCTGTTCTAGTAGGAAATTAATCTTTTGTAATAATCTCTGCTTCTCGGATGCGCTCTCTAGAGGGCGAGGTTAAGAAGTTCAAATGTACCCACATCTATGTCTCGAAATACAAGATTGAATACTTTAGGTACATTCGAAATATGTTGGGACAAAACTGCAGAATGATGGTGACATCAGTCATTTGTGCTTCCAAGAGTCCGAGCATAAGATAATGTTTTTTTTTTAAATAGATCCGAGTTATGCAGTCTTATTGTTCTCCACTGACTTTTTGCAAAGCGTCAGGCTCATCGATAGGGTATTGTCAAGAAAAAAGTGGTCCATGTCGGACTAAAACGTATGGGATATTTATGTATAATTAAGATTTAATTTTTCTCTACCTGCGTGGTAGTGTCAGTAAACTTTGCTCTCAAAATGTGACAAGATAAAGACTAGATACTTTGTCATACCTCTGTTTATGTTGTCTTCACCTTCCTTAAGCTTACCCTTAGCTAACTGATGTACTAGATGTAGTCTGGCCTTGGAATTCTATGGATAATTATTCGTAGAGTCATCATCTCCCAGCCAGACCTCTGAGCATTTTCTGAGACCCTCTTACATTAATTCTTAGTGTCATTTCTTTTAGGAAATTTGTTTTCCAGTATATTTTCAAATTGCATAAAATTACTGTTTGTATTTCTACTTTGCATTGTTTTACATGTTTACTAGTATATTTTTTGATTGAATTAAGAGTGAAGATAGCTCACTTTTACAATTAATTCACATTGCAGTAATACTTCCCATGTCATTGCATTTTCAATGTATCTCCTTATTTTATACAGTGTAATTCAGTGAGTTGTCAATTCTCATGCAGTGTACCTTAAACATTTTGAATTACTTGTAATGTCTGCAATATTTTTTAATTTAACGAGGTATCATATTAGGGGGCAGTAGCCTGTATTGTGTAATATTTTTGTAATCAATATTACCCACCATACTACCTCTCTTTATTCTCATCTTGTGATTTGTGATTAGGTGTAAGACCTTGTCTGTACAATCCATTATTGTACCATATTATTAATACTGTGAGTCTTACATGAGCTATCATCACCGGCAAACATGACAACTGTCACAGACGAATATATTTCTGCAGGTGATGACAATGATGATAGATTCCAGATCTTTATAAGTAAACAAAGAAGGAAAAGTGAGAAAGGGCTAGAGCGCCGACGTAGTCAGGCTCACTTGACTCGTAGGCAATGTGAACCTAGACGTCCATGGTGCACACAGGGTGCAAAAAGCCTTTCTTCTAAGGAAGACTGTGTTAAGCTGAACTTCCCTGACAACACCCTGCTGCAGGGTAGGTGTGCATGGCTAATGGCAGCAGTACATGCACATCCGAAGGCGAGAATCCACTTTAGAAAAACTCACACAACTTTGTGCTTGTGGAACAGAACAAAGAACTGATCAGTGATCTACTTAACACAACCTCTGGGGATATTAAGCTGCTTCGCCCTCCATCAGACACGTATACTTTAAAAAAGGGGTCAGTATCATAATATTTGGATACCCTCTCGACATGGACCCATCCCATTTGACTCTAAGCGAGCATATCATTAAGCTCAAGAGACTTAAAGGAAAATCCCAAATTATTGCCAGTTGGGTTGGCCCTGTGCCCTCCCCAAAATATCTGGGTGCCTGGCCTACGTTTCCTACCCATCGACGTGTACCTACCCCTCAACGTAGGTGTTACAAATGCCAACACTATGGCCATGTGGCAGTAGCCTGTGGAATACTACATTCTTGGTGTGGTAAGTGTGTGGAAACATTCCACTAAAGAATGCACAGTAGGCTTTGACAGCCAAAGTATAAATGCATTAACTGTAAAAGAAGGGTTACAGTCTCCCATAAGGACTGCAGTCGGAACCCAAACAACCTTCGACGTAAAAATGACAACAGTCCTTTAATGCCATTTGAGGACGAGGCCATCCAGTCTACCACAACCAGATCTGAGACTGAACCTCTGCAAAGTGTGGACGAGTCCAACCTCCCGCAAATGATTCTGGTGATACCAGAGTGCCATCACACACACCAATTGTGGAGGAGCTAGCCAACCCTGCTAGCACATGTGGAACTACTGATAGTTTACCACCCATACCTATGCATCCACTTGAATTTTGGGATAAGTATGTCACTCCTCCCAATACACACATCTCCAACAGTCAGACGGACGCTACACATGTAACCCCCCTGGAAGCTGGAGATGAGTCAGATGCACAGGACCCACCCACAATGAATGATGAGGTAGTCATGTCACAGGCACCAACAAAGACCACTGATTTAACCAAAGTACATGTTAAGGTTATAGGTGTTACAGAAAGAACTAAGTCAGGTGAGCCCTCCTCTGGAGAGGCATTTGATTCGCCTAACCTTCCTCAAATTATAACAAACTTGCAGGAAAAAATTGAGCATCATGAACAGATGCTGACAAGCTTAATAAATATATGTAGTCAAGATGATGCTCCTGAGTGTGTTGATGATGTCAAAAGTGCATCAACAATCTCGGTTCAATTTCAAGCTATTTGTGAGAAAGAAGCCAATGACTCTTGGCTTCAAAAGTTGCCTTGGAACTTGCTGCCAATTTGCCGGAAAATGCTTAGAAATAAAGGTTCTGAAGATAAGCATGTACAAACTATGCTATTTGCTCTTAAGTGTCTGCACACTGTAGGCAAAGCATAATAGTCTTACCATCTTATGAACAAGAGATTGTAATAACTCACTACAATGGATAGATTACAATTTTTTTCATGGAACATTGCTTCTATTAGGAAGCGGTTGCCTGACTTACATCATATTAGTGCAACCAAGAATATTGATGTCATCTGTTTGCAGGAATGTAGACTGAAAGAAGGAGTACCTCCACCAAAGTTGTCTGGATATGCAGCTTATAACTTAAGGTCAACCAACTGTTGTGTGATGTATGTCAGAAAGAACTTGCCACATTCACTCCTTACCCTGCAGAGTCGAGTAAACATGCAGTATCATGGTGTCAGAGTATACACAGGCGACTTTTCCATAAACATCTTTAACCTTTATGCCCCAGCAAACCAGCTTCGACCTGATGCTTTACCAGATCGCATCAATAGTGAACCTACCCTCATACTTGGAGATTTTAATGCCAGACATAAGAATATTGGTGGGTCTATAACAAACACCAATGGAACTAAACTAGTCAAATTTCTAAATGAGCATGATAATGTTCGTATTGTAGGCACTATTGAGCCCACTCACATATATGGAGGCATACTAGATCTGTGCCTTGGATTTAATACATCATATACGATGCATGACTCTGTTATAGTTGATGATCTTCTATCTGATCACTTCCCAAGACTCACAACTGTCAATCTTGATCATATCTCAAGCAACCAAGGAGCTAAATACAGAAGGAGGAAACTTATTCTCAACCCAGAACACAGAGAAAACTGTATTAACCACTTGGATCAATGGTATAAAGATTATGAGCCCACTGGCACACAAAAATTCAATGATGATCTAGTTACAGCTATTGAGACTGTACTCACATATCAAGTGGGCAGGAAAAGACAACATAAACCTTCCACTAGAAATGACAATAAAAACCAATGTAAATATTATAATGACCCACAGCTACGCAATCTAACACATGCAGCTAGGAGGATTGGTAAAGCATACCGTGAGTGTAGAACCCCAGACCTTCTCAGAACATTCCAAGCTGCACTAACAAATGCAAGAAATAGAAAGCAAGAACTTAGGCAACAGGAATGGGAACAATTCGTTAATGGATTAAATAGGTCTACCCCTTTAAGTCTGGCATGGAAAGGTATAAATAAAATAACCAGGAAAAGACTGGCAATGTTGCTCATCCCTTTCCACTTGAAAAAGCAAATGACCTCATAAATGACTGGTCCAAAATCTCCAGGCATGAAAACCTGCCATCTCATATTAGAGAAAACGTAGAGAGTGCTTCTGAAGAAATGTTTGAACTGATTAATTTTATGAGCCAAAATATTGATGAGAGTGATTGCCTCTTCACAGAGTATGAATTAGATAACGCATTAACCAAAGGTCGATCAACTGCTCCTGGAGAGGATGGTATAACCTATGATATTCTCAGAACTTTAAGGCACGTGCCTAATAATCCTTTGTTGGCACTGTATAATACCAGTTACATTGAGGGAGTTCTTCCTACTTCCTGGACCAATAGTCTCATTGTGCCTATCCCTAAGCCCCAACAGCCTGATACATTTAGACCGATCTCCTTAACTAGCTGTCTTTGTAAAATTTTGAAAGAATGATACTTAACAGACTGTACTATAGAATCAGACACCAACTCCCCTCCCTCTATGGGTTCATGAAAGGTAAGAGTGTGCAGAATTGTATCTCCACCTTTCTCACCTCACACACCTCTACTAGTTTTACCACATTTCTTGATCTAAAATCTGCATTTTATATCGCGAACAGAACTGTTATACTACATGAACTAGCCAAAATGAATATTGGTGGTAGCCTACTCTGCTGGATAATAGGATACCTGTCAAACAGAGTATCCTCTGTCCTCTACCAAGGCTTTAGAAGCGAGTCTAAAGAAATGTCCCTAGGTACACCACAGGGAGGAGTTCTCAGTCCCATGCTATTTAATATTCTGATTAATGCCCTCCTAAATGCTCTACCTGCCTCACCTAAACATATACGTAGCTATAAGCTATGCTGATGACATCATGTTCCATACAACAGGGCATAAAAAGATGAGTTCCGTTCTTAATGAAGTTCAAGCAATTTGTAATCGACTAGGCCTCATAATATCTTCCTCTAAAACAAAGATATTAACAAGCAAACGACATCCCCCACCCATCTATTTGCAGGGTGAAAACATTAGCTATGTTAAAACTTACAGATATCTTGGTGTAGATGTACCCTTTACCAAATCTACTATACCACAACTAAATAAAAAATGCAAAGATAGACTAAATGCTCTTAAAGCTGTTGCTGGATACAACCCCAACTATGGTGCTAATGTGAGAATCGTGAGAATGATGTACATAGCCTATATTAGGTCCTTAATTGATTATGCTGCTCCCATGTTGATATTAGCTCGAGAAAGTTCTCTCCGACCCTTGGAGTTAATGCAAAATGAAGCTCTCAGAATTATTCTTGGTTGTCCCAAATCTACAAAGGTTCTTAATATGAGGAGGGAGCTTGGTATTACTAGTATCAGTGATAGGATTGTTGAGATTAACACTGTACTTGGTATTAGATTGTTAAGAAATGAACCAGACACTGTCACAATGAATCTTACTAAATGTCTAGAAGTAAATACTCACAGATCTAAATGGATTGTGAAAACATGCAATTACATTAAGTTTTACAACCTGCATGAATTGTATCACTGTAGGCAACAAGAGCATTTCACCCCTCCATGGAAGATGTGTTCATTTAATATCACATACCTGCAAGTCCCTCCCAAGAAGCTCATTGCTAGTAATCCCTTCCTTAAATCACTTGTTAAAGCAACTGCTCAAGAAGAAATTTCTCGCCTAGCTGGTAGTAATACGTTATCTCAAGTTATATACACTGATGGATCTAAACAGGAGTCTTCTGGCAGGGCTGCATCTGCTCTGGTTGCCACCTCCTAGTTAAGAACAATAATAATTTTTTGAACTAGGCATAAGAATTAACAACTGGGCGTCTACACTGCAAACTGAATTGTTTGCAATCCTTATGGCACTAAAGCTAACTTATGACACTGAGCTTGACTCTATCATCATTACTGATTCTATGTCATCATTGAAGGCTCTTGATTCCTATAATGACTCTAACAGCATGCTCATTGGAGAAGCCAGGTATAGATACTCAAAAATCCGGGACAAAGGAATTAAAGTACATTTGCTATGGATTCCGTCACACATTGGATTACTCCTTCATGATAAAGTTGATATGTTAGCCAAGAAGAGCACCCATAAGGAGAATGTAGAATATAACTTTGGTATATCTGTGTCTAGCATTAGGAATAATATTAGGAGAGAAATAAATAATGAAAATGATAGCTATAGGAATGCAGTTAGAAGCCTGAGTAGATCTATAACCCACTATGATAACATGAACGTAGATAAGTATGTTTATGGAGCAACTTGCAATGTGAACAGACTGACTGATGTTGTAGTGGCCAGGCTTAGGCTTGGCTACAAGTACTTCTGGCAGTTTGGGAGATACACAGATGATGATCAACTAAATGCAAATTATGTGATCAGGCATATGGTCACTGTCTTGAACACTATGTGCTGAATTGTCCACTTATTGAGGAATATAGAGATAGACAGTATAATAACCTATGTGACATGTCAAGATATCTTATTAGTGAAGGTAGGATACCACTTATTCTAAGCAAATTTCCTAAATTTGCTTGTAACAGATAAGTGAACTGTAGATATAAATCCAAATTAATTTCCATGAACGTGCCTATCTGTGCTCATGATAATGCGAGCACAGATGGGCATGTTTGTGGAGCAACTTGCAATGCGAACAGACTGACTGATGTTGTAGTGGCCAGGCTTAGGCTTGGCTACAAGTACTTCTGACAGTTTGGGAGACACAGATGATGATCAAACTAAATGCAAATTATGTGATCAGGCATATGGTCACTGTCTTGAACACTATGTGCTTAATTGTGCACTTATTGAGGAATATAGAGATAGACAATATAATAACCTATGTGACATGTCAAGATATCTTATTCATGAAATAAGATACCTGCTTGTAACAGATAATTGAAATGTAGATATAAACCCAAATGTACAATTGTTAACCCCTTTGGGGCCTAGTGCCTAGGCCTTTTGTGTATCCATATGCTCTTGCGCTACCGTCCACAGGATGGATATGGGGAGCACAATAAACTAGCCACTTCGGTGGCAAAATCTAAAAAAAAAAATTGTTGCAGCATATGTGTGGAGCCGAGTACTTATCCTGGTCACCAATCTTGCATCCAAAATATAGGTGATATGCCTTTCTAACCATATCAGTTATACGGTGCTTGTGTGATGCGTAAGGTCACCTCACCACAAGTAAGGTCACCTCACCACAAGTAAGGTCACCTCACCACAAGTAAGGTCACTCACCACAAGTAAGGTCACCTCACCACAAGTAAGGTCACCTCACCACAAGTAAGGTCACCTCACCACAAGTAAGGTCACCTCACCACAAGTAAGGTCACCTCACCACAAGTAAGGTCACCTCACCACAAGTAAGGTCACCTCACCACAAGTAAGGTCACCTCACCACAAGTAAGGTCACCTCACCACAAGTAAGGTCACCTCACCACAAGTAAGGTCACCTCACCACAAGTAAGGTCACCTCACCACAAGTAAGGTCACCTCACCACAAGTAAGGTCACCTCACCACAAGTAAGGTCACCTCACCACAATAGTCACCACAAGTAAGGTCACCTCACCACAAGTAAGGTCACCTCACCACAAGTAAGGTCACCTCACCACAAGTAAGGTCACCTCACCACAAGTAAGGTCACCTCACCACAAGTAAGGTCACCTCACCACAAGTAAGGTCACCTCACCACAAGTAAGGTCACCTCACCACAAGTGTAGCACAAGTTGAAAATTAGACACATGTGCGACATCTGGGTATCTTTATTGTAGACGTTTCGCCATCCAGTGGCTTTATCAATACAGATTCTAGGACATAACTTGGAGACAGTAGAACTATATACAAAAGATGAGGTAATCAGTCCCTCGGCCTTGAAGTTGGTGTTAACAGCACCGTAGGTGTGGAGATTCTGAAGAACAGCAAGGAGGCTGGCGCTTAAATAGGCGTCGGCTGATAGGGACGTGTAGCAGACGAGGACATTGACTCTGGTAGGCGGGATTCCCCCGTGGAAGTAGATCATACCCAAGGGATGGGTTAGTGGTAGTTGTAGAAGCCGTGAGGAAGGTTATGTAGATGTCCTCTGAACCAAGATTCCATGATGTAGCAGAAGTTGTCTGTCATCTGAAAAGAAGAAAGAAGAAAACAACAAACAATTAGAAGATAAACAAAATTTATTCATTAATTTATCATTATAATACAGAGCATAACAGCTAAGCAAAAGTATTTACATCATTCAGTAGAAAAATAAAATTAATATAATATACCTCACATGCATATCAATAGCTTGCTCAGTGAATATTTATTATAAGTTTAAAAAGTGTTTGGTAAAGAAAATCACCAACCTTTAACCTCAAAATATAAACTTGGAGAGCACAACCACCTTGTATGACTGCTGGAACAATAATGAAGGTCAGTGAGACTGTGAGTGTTGGTAAGAAACACACTGCCACAAGCCTGTTGCAACCTGTTGTGACACGTAGCTCTATATTAAAAAGTAGAGCTAACAAACAATTTTAACCATGATATTCATTATCAGTGACCTAAAATTAGTTGGAAATTGCTGCTATGGTCTCGGAAGCATTTGGTTGTTGACGAGTGTAACAGTAGATGAGGCAGTCAGTCAGTCATCCTGAAAGCTGGTACTTAATACCTTTCTTTGTTCTGATAAACCTGAAGAATAAGTGGGCTCTACCCACTAGTGGAATTATGTCATGGCCAAGAGTAGGGCCAAGTGGTAGTGATATCCTCCCTGTGATGATATCACTGCCACCTGGCCCAAGAGTAGGGCCAGCTGGTAGTGATATCCTCCCTGTGATGATATCACTGCCACCTGGCCCAAGAGTAGGGCCAGCTGGTAGTGATATCCTCCCTGTGATGATATCACTGCCACCTGGCCCAAGAGTAGGGCCAGCTGGTAGTGATATCCTCCCTGTGATGATATCACTACCACCTGGCCCAAGAGTAGGGCCAGCTTTTAGTGATATCCTCACTGTGATATCACTACCACCTGGCCCAAGAGTAGGGCCAGGTGGTAGTGATATCCTCCCTGTGATGATATCACTGCCACCTGGCCCAAGAGTAGGGCCAGCTGGTAGTGATATCCTCCCTGTGATGATATCACTGCCACCTGGCCCAAGAGTAGGGCCAGCTGGTAGTGATATCCTCCCTGTGATGATATCACTGCCACCTGGCCCAAGAGTAGGGCCAGCTGGTAGTGATATCCTCCCTGTGATGATATCACTACCACCTGGCCCAAGAGTAGGGCCAGCTGGTAGTGATATCCTCCCTGTGATGATATCACTGCCACCTGGCCCAAGAGTAGGGCCAGCTGGTAGTGATATCCTCCCTGTGATGATATCACTACCACCTGGCCCAAGAGTAGGGCCAGCTTTTAGTGATATCCTCACTGTGATATCACTACCACCTGGCCCAAGAGTAGGGCCAGCTTTTAGTGATATCCTCACTGTGATATCACTACCACCTGGCCCAAGAGTAGGCCAGCTGGTAGTGATATCCTCCCTGTGATATCACTACCACCTGGCCCAAGAGTAGGCCAGCTGGTAGTGATATCCTCCCTGATGATATCACTGCCACCTGGCCCAAGAGTAGCCAGCTGGTAGTGATATCCTCCTGTGATATCACTACCACCTGGCATAGGTGTTTTAGGTACAGCTTGTTGTGATATCACTCACTGGTATACACTACCACAATGGTATGAGGTGTATTGTGTAGATGTGAGTATGAGTGTTGTTAGATTGATATGAGTGTGTGTGTAGATGGAAGAATGAGGTTGCTGGTAAGTGAATGATATTGTGTAGATGTGATATGAGGTGTGTTGTGTAGATGTGAGTATGAGGTGTTTGTGTAGATGTGAGATATGAGGTGTGCTGTGTAGATGTGAGATATGAGGTGTTTGTGTAGATGTGAGATATGAGGTGTGTTGTGTAGATGTGAGATATGAGGTGTGTTGTGTAGATGTACTACCTAGTGGTTGCAGGTGAGATAGCTCCTGCTGTGTAGATGTGAGATATGAGGTGTGTTGTGAGATGTGAGATATGAGGTGTTGTTAGTGTATGATGTGTAGATATGAGGTGTGTGTGTAGATGTGAGATATGAGGTGTGTTGTGTAGATGTGAGATATGAGGTGTGTGTGTAGATGTGAGATATGAGGTGTGTTGTGTAGATGTGAGATATGAGGTGTGTTGTGTAGATGTGAGATATGAGGTGTGTTGTGTAGATGTGAGATATGAGGTGTGTTGTGTAGATGTGAGATATGAGGTGTGTTGTGTAGATGTGAGATATGAGGTGTGCTGTGTAGATGTGAGATATGAGGTGTGCTGTGTAGATGTGAGATATAAGGTGTGTTGTGTAGATGTGAGATATGAGGTGTGTTGTGTAGATGTGAGATATGAGGTGTGTTGTGTAGATGTGAGATATGAGGTGTGTTGTGTAGATGTGAGATATGAGGTGTGTTGTGTAGATGTGAGATATGAGGTGTGCTGTGTAGATGTGAGATATGAGGTGTGTTGTGTAGATGTGAGATATGAGGTGTGTTGTGTAGATGTGAGATATGAGGTGTGTTGTGTAGATGTGAGATATGAGGTGTGTTGTGTAGATGTGAGGTATGAGGTGTGCTGTGTAGATGTGAGGTATGAGGTGTGTTGTGTAGATGTGAGATATGAGGTGTGTTGTGTAGATGTGAGATATGAGGTGTGTTGTGTAGATGTGAGATATGAGGTGTGTTGTGTAGATGTGAGGTATGAGGTGTGTTGTGTAGATGTGAGATATGAGGTGTGTTGTGTAGATGTGAGGTATGAGGTATTGTGTAGATGTGAGGTATGAGGTGTGTTGTGTAGATGTGAGATATGAGGTGTGTTGTGTAGATGTGAGGTATGAGGTGTGTTGTGTAGATGTGAGGTATGAGGTGTGTTGTGTAGATGTGAGGTATGAGGTGTGTTGTGTAGATGTGAGGTATGAGGTGTGTTGTGTAGATGTGAGGTATGAGGTGTGTTGTGTAGATGTGAGGTATGAGGTGTGTTGTGTAGATGTAGGTATGAGTGTGTTGTGTAGATGTAAGGTATGAGGTGTGTTGTGTAGATGTGAGGTATGAGGTATTGTGTAGATGTGAGGTATGAGGTGTGTTGTGTAGATGTGAGATATGAGGTGTGTTGTGTAGATGTAAGGTATGAGGTGTGTTGTGTAGATGTAAGGTATGAGGTGTGTTGTGTGATGTGAGGTATGAGTGTTGTAGATGTAAGTATGAGGTGTGTTGTGTAGATGTGGTATGAGGGTGTAGTGTGAGATGAGGTGAATGAGGTTGGGTGTTGTGTAGATGTTAGGTATGAGGTGTGTTGTGTAGATGTGAGGTATGAGGTGTATTGTGTAGATGTGAGGTATGAGGTGTATTGTGTAGATGTTAGGTATGAGGTGTGTTGTGTAGATGTTAGGTATGAGGTGTGTTGTGTAGATGTGAGGTATGAGGTGTATTGTGTAGATGTGAGGTATGAGGTGTATTGTGTAGATGTTAGGTATGAGGTGTATTGTGTAGATGTGAGGTATGAGGTGTATTGTGTAGATGTTAGGTATGAGGTGTATTGTGTAGATGTGAGGTATGAGGTGTGTTGTGTAGATGTGAGGTATGAGGTGTTGTGTAGATGTGAGGTATGAGGTGTGTTGTGTAGATGTGAGGTATGAGGTGTGTTGTGTAGATGTGAGGTATGAGGTGTGTTGTGTAGATGTGAGGTATGAGGGTGATTGTGTAGATGGAGGTATGAGGTGTGTGGCTGTAGATGTGAGGTATGAGGGATGTTGTGTAATGAGTAGAGTAAGTGGTGATGCTGGAGGGTTAATGAGATGTGGTGAGGTAGAGTGAGATGTGAGAGATGAGAGATAAGAGGTGAGGAGGGGAAGAGTGGAGTGAGGAGAGAGAGAGAGAGAGAGAGAGAGAGAGAGAGAGAGGAGAGAGAGAGAGAGAGAGAGAGAGAGAGAGAGAAGAGAGAGAGAGAGAGAGAGAGAGAGAAGAGAGACGAGACAGAAGACAGACAGACGAGAGAAGAGAGAGAGAGAGAGAGAGAGAGAGAAAATGTGTGTGTGTGTGTACTCACCTATTTGTGGTTGCAGGGGTCGAGTCATATCTCCTGGCCCCGCCTCTTCACTGATTGCTACTAGGTCCTCTCTCTCCCTGCTCCATGAGCTTTATCAAACCTTTTATCATGACTCGCTGCTGTCTTTCTGACAGGTTTGTAGTCTCTGGCCCCCTAGACTGTACTCTGTCTGCGGTCTTCTTTGCCCTTCCCCAATCTTCATGACTTTGCACTTGGTGGGGTTGAACTCCAGGAGCCAATTGCTGGACCAGGCTTGCAGCCTGTCCAGATCCCTTTGTAGTTCTGCCTGGTCCTCGTCCGACTGAATTCTTCTCATCAACTTTACATCATCTGCAAACAGGGACACTTCGGAGACTATTCCTTCCGTCATGTCGTTCACAAATACCAGAAACAGCACCGGTCCCAGGACTGACCCCTGTGGAACCCCACTCGTCATCGGCGCCCACTCCGACACCTCGCCACGTACCATGACTCGCTGCTGTCTTTCTGACAGGTATTCCCTGATCCATTGTAGTGCCTTACCTGTTATCCCTGCCTGGTCCTCCAGCTTTTGCACTAATCTCTTGTGTGGAACTGTGTCAAACGCCTTCTTACAGTCCAAGAAAATGCAATCTACCCACCAATCTCTCTCTCTTGTCTTACTGCTGTCACCCTGTCATAGAACTCCAGAAGGTTTGTGACACAGGATTTCCCATCCTTGAAACCGTGTTGGCCGTCATTGATAAGCTCATTCTTTCTAGGTGCTCCACCACTGTTCTCCTGATAATCTTCTCCATGACTTTGCATACTATACATGACAGTGACACTGGTCTGTAGTTTAGTGCCTCATGTCTGTCTCCTTTTCTAAAAATTGGGACTACATTTGCTGTCTTCTATACATCAGGCAGTCTCCCTGTTTCGATAGATGTGTTGAATATTGTTGTTAGTGGTACACATAGCGCCTCTGCTCCCTCTCTCAGGACCCATGGAGAGATGTTGTCCGGCCCCATCGCCTTTGAGGTATCTAGCTCACTTAGCAGCCTCTTCACTTCTTCCTCGGTTGCATGTATTATGTCCAGCACTTGGTGGTGTACCCCACCTCTCCGTCTTTCTGGAGTCCCTTCTGTCTCTTCTGTGAACACTTCTTTGAATCTCATGTTGAGTTCCTCACATACTTCGTGGTTGTTTCTTGTGATCTCTAATCCTTCCTTCCTCAGCCTGATCACCCGGTCCTTGACTCTTGTTTTCCTCCTGATGTTTCTGTACAACAGCTTTGGTTCAGATTTGGCTATCGCTGCTATGTCATTTTCATATTGTGTGTGTGTGTGTGTGTGTACTCACCTAGTTGTGGTGTGTGTGTGTGTGTTTGTGTGTGTGTGTGT